>ARYC01025608.1:0-121007 GCA_000711775.1 Oxytricha trifallax
AGTTTTCTATTATTATATCTTTTCACCTTTCATTCACACTACTCTTCGCTATCAACATTGAACAAACTTGCCTTAGAGATCGAATTCTCTTTATTCTGTCACAGAATTTCATTTTGTAACATACTTTTAAACACTATTAATATATTAAATATAAATAAAATAAATACAAACTAAATCTTAAATTTTAAAAAATTTAAAAAATTTTGCTATAGAAAAACAATAATAAAAGAATCATTTAATACTCAAAACGTTTCAATTATTGGATCGAAAAGAAAATAATTTTATAAACAAACGAGACGAAAAAACTAAAAAAACTAAGTACATAAATAAAAAATAAAAATCACCAGAATCTAAAAGTTCAAAACCAAATTTTTCACAAATTAAAAAACCTAAAAACCCTGCTAAAAGAGCTGCTGCGGCTCCAGATACAGTATCGTATTGGGGAACTCTAGAATATTTTAATTTAGTATAAATTCTTTCTTTTCTTAAAAAATTTATATCAAATAAATTTTTAAAAAAAGAGCTGTGTCCTTTTAAATCAGAACTAAAAAACGAAGGTTTAAGAACGCTGTTAAAAATAGCATTTGTTTTATATTTAGTACCGTATTTCGAACCACTAAAAATTGTTTTTAGTGCTAAACTTAAACTGCGAGCTTTGTTAGATTCTTTCGACTTAGAGTTAGTTTTGAATTTATTTAATAATGATTTCCATTTAGTTGATTTTTTATTAATTTTTTTATTTTTTAAAGTTAAAAAAGGTCGTTGTTTTTTTAAAGTAAGAAGTTTAAAATTCGATACAAAAAAAAAGAATAAAAATTTTTTTTTAATAACAAATGTTGCGAAACGGAAAGATTTTTAATTTTATAAATCAAATTTATTGAGTTTTCGAAATTATGAATTCAATGTTTAACAGAGTATGCTGAACGATTAATAGAATAGTCTAGTATAAGATTTTGTGGAAATTTCAAAATTAAAAAAATTAAAAGGACGCGCTAAATTTAAAAATTAATCAAGTAAAGTAAAAATATTTTTCGTAAGAAAAAAAGAAGAGTTTTTTATAGATAAAAACGATTGTAAAGGAGTGAAGAAAAAAAAATTATTTTTAATAAAAGATGAATAAAAAAAAAATATTCAGAAAAAAAAAGTTAATTTTTTTTATTAAAATATGCAAATTAAATTCATTATTATTTTATTGTTATTATATTATTTTTTAAATGATAGTAATAAACAGGTATTTTGTGAATAAAAAAAAAATTTGATAACTTTTTTGTTTTTGAATTAATTTTACAAAAATTAGAATTAAAGCTAATATTTTTTATAAAATTTTTAAAAAAAAAAATTTTTTAAATTACGCTTTCAAAAATAAAGCATAAAGTTAAAAGATTTAAATTTTGTTTGTAAACTAATATTTTTAGTTAAAATTAAAATCGAAGACATGCAAGGTACTTTAATTAAAATTGGTTGGATCAAGCGGATTTATCAAAAGAAACGAATTTAGAAAAATTAATGTTTTGGCGATCACTCATAGATAAAGAGTTACCGTTAGAATTTAAAAAAATGAAATGCGTACATCATAAAAAAAAAGATCTCTTTTCATAAAATAAACAATAATGGGCATTCAATGATGGTATCGACCACAAACTTCCATGCATTGACCTCAAAAAATACCAGATACTAAAAAGATCATTACTCTGTGAGAGGAATACCCAGGAACACAGTCTATTTTAATACCTGCTGAAGGAATGGCTCAAGAATGTATAACATCTTTTGACGAAGCTAAAATTTGAATTCTCATTTCTGTAGGCATTGCAATAGCTCCGGTAGCGTGTAAACGAACCATATTAGTTATTCCTTTTTTCATAGGTCTGTATTGATTTTTTAAAAGTTCGTAGTTATTATTTTGTTTAGTAGAATTTTTAAAAAAAGTTGAATTAAAAAAATAAAAAAACAACGAATCTAAAGAATAAGAAAAGTTGATAGATTCGTTTAAATAATTTTTATAAGATGAAAGAAGAAGATAATTAAAATAATTTAAAGAATTATAATAGATGTCTCTAGAATATTCGTTATGGTTTACAATTTTATCAACGTACAAAAAGCTAGCTTTAAGTTCTTTTAATAGAGGGTGAGAAGGGTTACTTGTTAAATAAAGCGGTAAATTTATAATTTTATTTTTTTTCAAAAACAATTCTCTATACATACTTTCTCTTTTTGTTAAAATATCTACTAAAGTACTAGATAAGTAATAATAAGATTGTATTGAATTTTTAGGGTTTCAATTTGTTCTAGAAAAGTTGTTAAACCTGAATGAGAAGGATAAAAATTTTTAGAAGAAGTGTTTATAAATTTCAACAAACTTCAATATCATGAAGAAGTGTTTAAAAATATTTTTGTTTTTACAAGAGAATCGTTGTATAGCGATAATAATTCAAATATTAAATTATTTTTATTTCAAGTAGTATTTTTAGCTAACATATAAGGAGTATAAACTCAATTTGTAAGATAATTTTTTCGTGATCTAGCCAAACGAACAAAGTAATTTTCAGTTTCGTTAAGAGCTTCGTTTAAATTTGAGCTGTATTCAAAAGCTTTGTTAAAATACGGCATACCGTAAATTGCGTATCTAGATGAAGTAAGAAGTTTTGAATCCGCTAAAAACTCATTTTGCAAATACAATGCGAATTCAAACGGTAACGAGAAGGATCACTTTTAAAGACTATTAAAAAGGAAAATCATAAAAATAAAATTCAGTAGAAGAATCTAAAGAATAAAAATCATTTAATTTTTTTAAGATGCTCTTTAAAAAAATAATTTTTAAGAAAGTATTTTTACTTTTCCGTAAAATTGATTTCATAACGGAGACTTTTTTAGCGCTAACAAAGGCTTGTTATTAATATCAGAATTAGAAAAATCGTTAAATTTAGCGTTAGATCTATTTTTCGTCAAATCGAGTTTAAAAACTTTTGTATAGCTCCGTAAGTAACGATCTGAATTACGGGCAGAGTACTCGTAAATTCATAGAATTGCTGGTACGATCGTTTAATTCCGAAGAATTTAACATTTCAAAAATTTAATCGGTCAAAAATTCTTTAAAATCGTTCATTATGTAATAAAATTTTTGACATTTAAAAAATTAAAATTAATTATCAATAATTCAAAGGAAAATTCATCGAAATCTGATCAAACAGAATCTAAAACTGAGAGGAATATTTATAAGAATTAAAAAATTAAATTAGAGCTACAAAACTGAACTTAAATATTTTTGAAACAAAAAAGTATGTTTATTATGAGACTCGTAGAATCTTCAGAATTGGCGTAAGACGATTGATAAGAAAAAAAAGAAAAGTCTTTAAAAGAGATCAAAGCAGGGTTAAAAATACCATCTTCTTGATAAACGTAAGGAGATTTTAAAGTATCAAAAACATAATTTTTTTTTTTCGAATCTTTGGATAAAGAAGAGTTTTGTAAAAAATTAATGTTTTTATCATTTAAAGAAGAATTTAAAGCTAAAAAAGAAATTAAATTTTTATCTAATGAAGAAAAAGAAGAGACGTGGTTTAAAACTGATGAGTACTCGTCATTTAAATAAACAGAAAAAGAATTTTCTCAGAAAGCATCTTCTAAAAGTTCAAAAGCTTGTCAATTTCTAAAATCGTAATCATAATAAAAAGAAAACATAGGTAGATAAAAAAAATCTTTAGTATTGCAGAAATTAATAGGATTTATTAAACGTCAGTCGTTGTTAAAAGTTGTAAAATAAAAGTTTCAATAAATAGATGAAACCGAAGCGGGGGTCAGTTCTTCTTTACCTTGAAAAATTAAAGAAGAGTTATCACTAAAAGCTCTATTATAATTATCATATTCTTTTGTTTTGATTAAAGGACTAGAAGAGGGGATAGGGGAATAAGGTAAATCAGCGTTAAAACGAGATAAAGAATATCTAGAAGAATCGTTTAAATTAGATCAGTGTAGTAAATTAGATTTATAAAAAAAATAAGGATTAAGTTCAAATTTAGAAGTTGAAGAAGAATATTGTTCTAAAATTGTATTTAAATTCGAAGTATACGCAGGATTTGATAAATTAGTTTTTAAGTTTGCCAAAGAACGAATGTTTATGTTGGCGAATAAAAGTGATTGGTTAGATGAAGAAAGGTCAAGGTTTTTGTTAAAACTATTGTTATTATTAATTTGAACAAACAAGTTTTGTTTGTTTTTTGAAAAGAAAAAATCTTCATTAAAATTTAATTTATTTGTTAAACTATAATAAGAAAGTGTTGAGTATTTTTCGAAAATTTGGAGTTTAGTATTTTAAAAGGAGCGTACATTATTTTTTTTTATCAGAATCGTTATTAATTTGAGAAACAAAATCAAAGTAAAGTTTGGTATTTTGAAAAAAATAGAAGTATTTGACGAATCTGTTAAGCTATTTTTTAAAAAAAAAAGATCTATTGAATTAAAAAAATTTTTGTTTTTTCTTGGGTTTAAAAAAGTTAAATTTTGATTTTTATCAAAAGCGGCGCTGCTTTTAAAATTTAATTTAATAATCTTATTTAAAGAATTAACATCTAAAGATAAAGAAGAATTGTTAACAAAATTAGAAGCGTTCAAAAAATTTACTTGTCTTTTTGTGGCAAAAGTTGTAGAATCGTTTAAATTAGAGTCCGAGTCGACAAACTTTGAAAAAGTGTGAAATTTTGAATTAAATTTTGAATAAGAAGAAAATAAATCAGAATTATTAGTTTTTGACAAAATTCGAATTTTTTTGAATGAGTTAGACTCATTCAAAGAGTTTGAACCAATATCATTAAAATTAAGTAAATTTATTATTTTATAATTATCGGAAGGCACTAACAATAAGTGAGAAGGTGTGATAATTTTATCAAAATTTTTATTTTGATAAAATTTTCATAAATTATTAGAGTCTGAAAGAATTTCGGAACTTTTTTCATATTTTAAAGAATTACCGGTAAAAGTCGAATAATTTTTTTTTAAATTATAATTTAAGTCCAAATCTCTAGGGTAATAATATTCTCAACCTCATTGATAAGCTCGAATTCCAACAACTAGCTCAGTTGTTCAAAAGCCATCGTAATAATCGATAGCATCGGTAGATTCACTAACAATAATAGAGGTTGCTCAAGAAACGGGAACACAGGCGGTAATAAGATCTCCACATTTAGAACGCGAGACTCCTCGAGTTTCACGACGAGGCTTAACACGAGCAATGCATCATCGAACAGTACAAATGAAAGTAAGAAAGAAAAAAACGATTATGAAATAAAAACAAATCATAATCAGTATTGATAAATTAAATATGTAAACCATAAATCCAATGTATAAAAGACGAGAAGCTATAAACGGTTCAGGATATTGAATTTTTACGTTAGGAACGGAATAATGGTGGTTGTTTGTAAATTTTCTAGATTTACGAGGGAAAGGACTTCGTTTGCTTGATCGAGGAAGGTAAAAATATTGCTTGAATCCAAAATTAAAAATATTAAATTTAAATTATAACTTTAAATAAGTTAAGAAACTTTTTTCTTTTAATTTGATGTGGAACAGGTCCATACAAATATTTAGATTTTAAATCTTGTTTTTTTTTTAATAAGATGATTGAATTAGAATTAAAAATGGAATAGCAACCGTCGAGTTTGTTAGCGCGGAATTTAGTTCTAATAATAAGACCTAGACAAATGTCACCCTTTTTATTAAATTTAAATTTAAACCCTTTATACTCAATACGAGGAGGTTCAACTATTTTAGCAGCGCATTTTATAAAAAAACCAACTTTTGTAGATTTTCTATGAAAACCTTTATAAAGTTGAAAACATTGGAGTCATCTAACATTTGTATTGTCTGAAATGGACAACCAAGATTCTTTAAAAATCATTTAAAGTTTTTTTTTTTTTGTCAAACCCTTGTTCCCGTAGATGTATTTTGTTGCATCAAAAAATTTTGATTTCGAATAAAAAACGTCGAGTTTACGACTGACAATATGTTAATATTTTTTATTTGACTGAAATTTAAAAAAATAAAAATTTTTTTTAATAAAAACAAAGTTAATTGAAGTAATAAACTAAAAAAGACAAAATTAATTAAAAAACTCAAAGAATTGTTATAAAATAAATTTCTCTCAATAATTCAATTCAGTAATACCATAAAAAAAAAAATATAATAATATTAATCAAGAACTAAAAGAATCAATTATTTTGTAAATAACTATTAAAATTATTTTGAAGGGTTTAAAAATTCATAAATAAAATTAAAAAAATTAAAAATAAAAAAAAAACAAATCTGCTTGAAACATCAAGTTACGTTTGAGAAGAAAGTTTGAAAATGCATTATAAAAAAAAAAAAATTAAACCGACACCCAAATCAATTACTCACAAAAAACCGACGAAAATATCAGCATCGTTCAAAAATAAAAGAAAACCTAAAAATATTAAGTATAAACCAACTAAATATCAAAGCATAGTTAAATTTATAGTATTTATAAAAAAAAAAAGAATTACAATTAAAAACAATTGAATTAAAAAAAGTTCATTCAACAACCGTTGTACACATAAAATTATTCGATAATTTTTATTTTTTTAACAAAACATAAACAGAAAAAGAACCGTTCGTAAGGTTCGAAATTTGTATAATTTTTGTTTAATTTTAAATTTGAAGATTTGATAATTCTGAACAAAAAAAGCCTTTTTGTTGAACATAAAGTCAAACGAGCTATTTCATAAATATAAAAATTTAAACGAGTGTTATAACGATTAACACCGAAATTGTTTCTAGTAGCTGCTTTAGCTTGTCGTAAACTATCGAAAATCATAATAAAAAAAGCCATTAAACCGGCAACATTTAACATGTGTCCAGCAGATATAACACTGTGTCAACCTCCAAATGCAGCTGTATAATCTAAAACTCGTCTAGGCATACCAGCATATCCAAGTCATAACATAGGAATAACTGTCATTAATTGACCGTTAAATAATAAACGTAATGTAAATAAGCGTAAACACGGCTATATTTTACACCAAATATTGCTGGAAAATAAAAATAAAACGCTCCGAATGAAGCAAACATAGCACCACCGGCAAGCATAACATGAAAATGCCCAATAACGTAAAAAGTATCATGAAAAAGAACGTCCATTCCTGTATGCGCAACACACATTCCACTGATACCACCAGAAACAAAAAAAAAAAATAAAAGTGTAAGTAAAAACTAAAGGAAGTTCCATTGTAAACACACTATTAGCTGTTGTAACGCATCAATGCATAATTTTAGTCGCGGCTGGTACAGAAATCATGACCGTTAAAGTACTAAAAAGCATTCGAGTAGTGTGTGATAAACCGACCATGTACATATGATGACCTCAAACAAAAAAACCTAAAAAAGCAATTGTGTAACATGAATTGAGTAAGAGACTCTTCAAAGATTTCTAAAAGCCAGACGAGATGAATATAGATGCAGGAGCTAGCACTAAGAGAAGAAACATGGCCCAAACAAGCCCTAAGAAAAAGAAAAGAAAGAGAAGCCAAATCCCTTTACGGGCAAATTTAATATGTGAACTAATTCATTCATTTAAATCTAAAAACTTACGAATATACACAAAATCTCCCTTCTCTTGCGCATACTTTAGCTTTATCATCGCTGACTCTCTTAACAGCACTCTTAATAAAATCGACTGTATCTACTTTAAATCATGCATCAGATGGTAGAGCAGCAATTTCTTATAATGACCTTTCAATAACCCCCAATACAATTCAATTCCATTGAACTAAGGCCTATAAGGAACATTAAATACAGGTGTTATATTAAGCCTTTCATATTCCTTCCTTGAGTCTTTAGTTTTATGAACCGACAAGTTATAACGAATAGAATAATTTATTAGTCAGCGTACTTATCTCTCAGTTATTGCAAGAATTTAATATATTATTCAGTCTTTATAGAACGAGGGTGAATAACATAAGTCTCGAGGCCACTATCTTCACTTATTCCACCAAGTATTGCATGAGTTTAAACCTTAACCTTTTAATCATATACTTCAATGTTGCTGTACCTCTTATACCAAGACCTTGATATGAAGGTATTAAAGGTGAATACTGCCTCATCAGCGTGTATGAACTTTATATTATGCTCTTAAGCCCTTTGCATTTAATCGAATATATAATTTAAATTATCCTTATAAAATGGAACATTAAAGTCAATCACTCTCTTAATGCGATTGACTGTCTTGTAAGATATTCCATTCTTTTTATATATGTTCGCTATAGATTAAGCAGAGATGTGAAGCTCAGGAAATTGGCGATGAAACATCACAGCCCTCTAGGCTAGAGAGAAATGAGCCCAGTATTTAAGAGTCTTATCATTAATAAGATATTCAATATGATGCTGCTAAAATTTTAAGGGTCTCTTAGGCTTAGAATTAAGATGCTATCTCTTTAAATTCAATGCTAATAGACAGTGAGACCTCACAGTTGCTGGAGATTTATGGAGTAGCCTTGCTATAGACGTATAATTCAGAACAGGCTTGAGTTATTCACTATATTCATCACATCCATATCGCAACTTAAACAATAAATCTATATACTCACTGTCATAAACTGACCCCAAACCTCGCATATACTCACTTAAAATACTAATATTTAAACATTAAACCCCTACATAAACCCTATTAAAACCCTAATAAAGTATGCGCTAATAGTCTACTTTTATCAATCAAAAACTCAATCAAACTACTGAAAGGGTTTTGGGGTTTTGATTGCGATCAAGCAGTATTAGACTACAGGAATCCAGGCAAAAAATTAAAATGTAAACCTCAAAAGGAAGCAGATGAAATATTAGCGTATATGAATATATTCTTCGCTTTTATTACTCAATACTTTGATCATAATAATTACAGCGATAACCCTATCGTTAATAATATCTAACTCAACTACTGGCCATTGAATAAGTATATCAGTAATAATCAGATGATGAAGTAAACATACTTTTTATATTATAATTTAAATTAAGCTTTATATATTACAATTGCCATATAATTTTATTTAATTAAGTTTGTAGTAAGAAATTATTTGTATATTTTTTGCCAACTTATTTTAACAAATTTGTTTAATATAATTGTTAAAAAACTAATTTACTATCTTTTATTAAAATTGTAAATTTCAATATATTTGATAAAATTTAAATTATTTAGTACACGAGAAACTAAGTTACTACAAAGGACTCTTGGCTAACAGCCAGTTTATTCAGTAATGATTACACCTATTACACTGGAAGATTAGAATATACTTAAATAGGAACTCGTGACCTTGCAGCTACCTGGTCTTTGTTCAGTGTTGAAATTGATATGGACGAGGGTTTTGTTCTCAAATTAATTTTTTTAAAAAAACTACTATTTTTTATTTTGGAGAAAAAATCTTCAATTAGTTTAATTTTTTTCCAAAGTAATTCGTTTTTATCATGAATTTATTTATCCTCTTAAAATATTTTTAGTTATGAATATGAAACAATATTTAATTTAATTCTCACAGAAAGATCAGTTATGACAATTCTCGATGCATTTTCAATTGTTGGCGGTATGATGGGAATAACTTTTACCTTCACATAATCAGTAATTTAAAATTAATTTTAATTTTTTAATATCCCAATTATTTGATGAATACTTTATTGAAAAGATTCAAGAAAATATGTTCATAGCTTCAATTATCGGCAAGATATTTTACTAAGTAGACAGTGATCAAACGTAAGAAAATGTGGGTTAATAAAAAGATGATAAATCTTCGAGAATTGATATAAAATTTAATCATTTTAAACATTTTAAGAAATCCCAATAGAAATAGGTTTTAGTAAATCTTTTCTTCTAATCAATAAACAGTTGTCCAGTTTTAATATTAGGAATAATTTTTATATATCCAGTGTCTACCAGAGCACATACAATAAATATTATTTAACATTTAATTGAGCAACCTTCTATATCTGCATGATTTTAAAAATATTTATTTGACATTAAGTTTATGATTTACTCAGGATAATCATAAGTAAGAACAAAAGAAATTGTATATTAATTAATTTAATTTTAAACTGTCGATCAACGAATCGATTTACAATTTTATAAGGAATCTATCTCCTTTCAAGTATCAAAATTAAAATTAAATATAAAAAAATTAAAAAATAAAGTATTCATTCAGAGATTTGGTTGCTTACAAAGCTAGACGTTGCATTTTAAAAATGCTCTGTAAAAGTATAACAAAATAAAATCTAAAATTAAAGTATAAGCTCTATAAGAAAGCCAAAAGTTAAATTGAGAGAGAATTCGATGTCGTAAGAATGATGAAAACTATGAGAAGAGTTGACTTAATATTATTTTTTTAAATGAAACTCAAAGTTATATTAATACATTTTGTCTGTTAAAATTAAAATATTCAAGACCTTATTTTCAAAGTCTTAAGCTTTCTTTATACCTATATTTATATATTTTATAATAATTATTAATAAAATACATAAAAACAGGAAATTTGAGAAATATACAACTAAAAGCATTATATATATTAAACTTAACAGCCACTGATTACCTTTAGTCACATTATAATTTGATTTATATTTTAAATTTCATAATTTAAATGAGCTATTTTGGAAATCAAAATCAATTGTCTAATTATGGTGGTAGTTCATATAATAACTCATCTTAGGCTTAAAATAATTAAAATTGATAGCCAGGCTGCAGACAAGCAAATTACACCCAGAGACCATTCAGTGATTTGATAGAAGAAGACAAGAGATCATTCGTTAGGAGAAGATTTCGAGCAACTCTACTTGGCGGTTAAAGAATAGTATACAACGAAGCTGATGATGAATCAACCTAATCATGCCTGCAATAGTAGTAATTGTCACATTGGTTCTTAAGGATAATAGAAATGCAGCAGTTATAATTGGTGGTGTAGTCCCATTCGCTTTAAGTCTGATTCTACAAACTGCAAGATTATTTTGAAGTATCAAGAAGGAAAGTGTAGCTAAAGTATAAAAGGACTTATCTTAATGAAGTAAGAGGGATGCTCATTTATTTTTAGTTCCAGCTCGATCATCAATTTTTGAACTAGTAATATGCGTGTTAGTAACAGGTTTATATGGAGTGTTAATGACTTACTTTATTCACGAAGACACTCTAATGAAGCATATTAAGAACTACTTGGACCACAAAGACTGCTACTACATAATTACGGTGGTTACAATATTTTTGTCAAGCTATTCTTTGTTTTCCGCACCTATTCCAGAGAGCACACCTTATCTAACAAATGATAGGTTTTTCCATATTCTCTCATACCTACCAACGAGTTGCTTACTCAATCATAATTTCAGGATCAGTATTCATAGCTTCTAATGCAGCAAGTGATATGACTTAAATTGATAATTTGTATGGTTACTTTGAAGTTGCATATTGGGGAAATTTAGGTGCTCTGATTTTACAAATGCTAGGATTGCTTGGAAATCCAATAGTTACCTTAATGTGACTATTTGAGAAAGTAGACTTTCACATTTTAGGATCATCGAAAAGAACAAGTGATATAAGAATAGTACTCAGCTTAACTACAAACGTCCTCTTTTTAGTGGGAATGTACATTTCAAGCATCTATGAAAGTTACAAGAAAGTTATCATCATGGGAGTTATTTTGGCGTTTTCTCATCACACAATATTTGCCTTAATTTAGGCATCAAAGAACCGTTTAAAGTAGTTAATAAAAGTTCATTTAACAACAAGACTATATGAACGTTGTATTCAGTTAAATGAAGACTGGCAAAGATAGCAATGTAGCAGTTTTCTCAATGAAAAATCAAATGAATAAAGGTATAAAGTTAAAGATGTATACTAATGAATAAAGAAAGTTAGTTTTAAATCAAATTATAATGTGACTAAAGGTAATCAGTGGCTGTTAAGTTTAATATATATATAATGCTTTTAGTTGTATATTTCTCAAATTTCCTGTTTTTATGTATTTTATTAATAATATTTATTTAATATTGACTGAGAACCCCTAAATTCTTTTTTATTTATCATACATTTTTTATATTTTTTTATTTCCTTTCAACTATACGATATCATTTTATTACATGCTATTTTAGTAAAAATGTTAAACAACAAATAAAATAATTACATAATTATAATGTCTTCTTAATTATAGAGATTAATATTGTATTTAAGTTGATCTTAATTTCTACTATAATTTAAATTTAAACTATACATAATTTCACTCTCATTTTAATGGCTATATTTGTTATAACTACTTAACTATTACTAAATTATAATATAAAAATAAGTTCATTTTAATTTAATATAAAATAATAAATTGTATATTTCTAGCTTTTAAATCAGTTTTAATAAATTATGATATTGTAATAGAATAGTGTTTATAAAAAATTTAAAATAAAAGGCTCAATAAAAAGGAGATATAAAAGAGTGAGAATTATGTTGTTGAGGGGTCTCTGTCAAAAAGGAGGGTGTTTTGGGGAAATATATATATAATTACTTTTACTATATTAAAAGATAATGTTTTAGAGGAGTCAGATCTAAATGTTATAGAAACTGATTAATATAAAAAAGAGATAGACAGGATAAGAAATATTCAAAATGATTAACTAAAGATTTATTTGGGAATTCATATCTTATAATTAAAATCGTGAGCCACATTATTAATTTATTACACTCATGAATTTATATTTCGCAATTAATACTCTCTAAGGATACGTCAAAGTTAGACAAAAGAATATTAAAGCACTTGAGCGATGAATATAAAGCCTAATCATCTAATGCTAAAAATAAAATTGAAACCGTTGCAGAAAATGCTCTTGCCAATAAATTTAGGAAGAATATATTGTAAAATATTCAATAACATACAATAGATACCAACGTTGTTGCAGAATCTAAAACTGAAATTATTTTAATTTATAAATATTAATGTTTCTTTATAAGTGAAATGGATATTGCTACGAAAGATTTCAAAAGAAAACAAAATTTAAACGGTCCTACTCACAATCCCTTTTTTGATTTAAAATAAAAATTAAGTCTTCAACCTAGTATCAGGTATTCTGATAATAATTGCAATTAAAACAAAAAACCTTTTAATTAATGAGCTTATTCGAAAAATAATTTAATTTAATTATTTTTAAGAAATATAATATTACATCATAGAATTTGATAAAAATAAATTTTCTTGAATTATATCTGTGGTATTTCTACATTTATAATTGAAGACATTTAATTAGTCGTATAATACTTAATATTAAAAGAAAAAATAAGAATTATCAAATACGCAGCCTGATCTCCTATAAAATATAAAGAAAAGACATTTTCAAATATCTTTATTTTGTTGATATGTTTTTACTAATTATTTTAAATTTTTTACAAATATTTTATCAAAAGATCAGGTAGAAATATATTATAATAATTATACCTCGTATATAATAGATTTAAATGACACTACTATAATCGCAATGTCTGGTCAATCATCAGTTAAAAATATGATTAGCAGTCATGAAAACTCTGAGTCAATTTAAAATTTAAAACAAGGCAATGCAAGGAAAGGGTCTAAGAAATTCGATTTTTAAGATGTTGACTATCAGAATGATTGGAGACTTTGATTTAGAACACATAAATAGATATCTTGAATGAGTTAATTTATATTTCCAATTTTTAATCTTTAACTAAATAAAAAACATTCAAATTTACTTATTCTTATCAAATAAGATAAAATAATTTTATTTTAAAATCTAAAATGATTAAATAATTAATTTTAAAAATAATTAATAAAATAAGAATTAGCTTGTTTTTGTGATAAATTTGAATATCTACTTAATAATTGTAATAAGTAAATATCACTTAAAAATTAGCGAATAAACTTTGCTAACTACATTATTGTTAATAAGTAATAATAACTAGTTAATTAACCTACAAGTTCCTGAATTATTTATCCTGATATATTTTTAATCAAAGTTTTATATAAAATTACATTTAAACTATCTTTTTTATTCAATTGAATATCTGTAGTAATAAATTATTTGATAGTTGAGTAAATATTTTGTTTTAAGGATGCTTTTAGAAAATTATAAATTTAGTTTAAATTATCTTATTGATTTTATGTTAAAATTTTTTTTAAAAATTCAATTTATGACAAAAATTAAATTTATTTTTCAATTTTAATATTTAAAATAAATATTTAGCTATACTGAATTGTCAAAGTTTAACGTAATTAATTAAAAATTAAAATATAAAAGAGTAAGTTAAATTTTAATAATATATTTAATAACAATCGAATGTAAAAATAAGTTTTAAATCACATTGAATAACGAGTTTAAGAAAATAAAGGGGGGGGGCTCTTAATAAATTTAGTAGCAAGATTTATAAAGATTATTTTTTTTAGGTTCATTTAGATGATATATTCAAAATAAAAACTTTTTTATTACCTCTTCTTTATGCGATAATTATATAAAGAATTGGAAATCTAAGAATAAATTCTCAAGCTAGTCTCATATTAACTTTATTTCTTGCAAAGTTGGATAAAGTTTAAAATAGTCAAAAAATAGTGATATATGATAATTATTCATATTAATTGTACTTTTTAATTGAATTAGTTTTATCTCTAGATTTATATAATCAATTATTTTTTTAAAAATTTTTTTGCTATAAATTTTTGAAATCTTCTCAATTATGATTAAGTATTTAAGTTTTGATTTTATTTAAAGAAAAAATTTAAATATTTTTATTGAAAGTAATAATTATTTTGATTGTTTTTATTAAATCATTTAATTTTCTAACTATTACTGTAATAATAATTTCGTAACATTTTGATAAGTGTTTTTAAATTAACTCTCATAAAATTTATATAAAAATAACAAAAGTATTTTTTGAGTTTGCCAAAAATAAACCAAAACATTCCAGAAATCTTAGAAAATTTTTCCAGTCTCAAGATGCCTTCGGACACCATATTTCTTTGAATTATTATATTATATACTCAAAATCAATTCTAAAGATTGATTTAAACTAATTTTACTAATTAATATTTTTTAAAAAGTTGTTGAATTATCAAAATAAGAGGGTGCCTGTCTGTCTCCGTGCTGTTTCCTGCTCCAAATATTATAATTTATTTTATTTTTAAATATAATATAAAAAGAAACATTCTTGTAATTTTTTCATATTACATCTTCCTATATTTAAGAACACTTTTTAAGGTTTAAACTAAAATCCCATTAGTCAATTTAAAACAAAAATTGAGAGATAGGAATTATTAAATTTAATTATTTTTGGCTGAAAATAAATATAATTAGGCTAAAATCAAATTTTACGCACCCTGATTGGTTTATTTGATAAACACAATTAATCGAGCCAATAGTTTTAATAATTAGCCTAATTATAATTAATTTCAGCAATACAATTTACATTTTAATTTAATTGTTCTTATCTCCAAATCTTTGTTCTTAATTTGACTAATGAGATTTTGCCTCTTGCCTCATTTTATATTAGAAACCATAATAACTAATGTTTTAATTTTATTATTAATTAATGTATTTTTCGTGAAATATTCTAATCTTAATACTTAATGGATGTTTAGATAATTAATAATTTGTTTATAGTTTATGATAAAGATTCCTACAAATTGATATAAATTACTTGTTTTATGGATGGAACAGAAATTATGAAACTACTTATTTTAGAGGGGGGGGGGGTAGTAAACTCCGCCCCCCCCCAAAAATAAGTCAACATATAGAAGTGTCTTAGGAGGAATAATCACTATTATTCTAAGAATGATGCTTTTAGCTTACTTCCTCTCTAACCTAATTGACGTTGTGAACAGATCTCAAAGTTAAGTAGTTAATTCAATATACAAAAAAGACCTATCCTTCGATTCAACCGAAATTAACTTAAATGTTGATAACTTTGACATGGGAATATTTGTTTCTTACTTCGGAACTAGACACGGAGTACAAGAGAACATTGATATAATATGAAACAAAAAAATTAATAGCTAATATATAATTATATATTATTTATTTAATTTAATCTGAAAAAATAATTAAATAACAACTCAACTTAAATTAAACATAAATCAAATTTAGTGAGTGAAAAGAAGTTTCTAAAATGTACTATTTTTTATTCTCTTTTTATTAACGATCGTAATTTTATTATTTTAAGTATTAAGAGTGGATCCTAATATCTATGATATATTAATTTTTTAATTATTCTCTTATATCAAGATAATTTTAGAATCCTTAATCATTTTGATAATTAATAAACCTAAGTTTAAACAATTCTTAATTAATTTTTTATTTGAATTTTAAAGCATGTTTGCAAAAAAGTATATTCTGTAAAAATAAATTATCATTTAACATATTAATTTCAAAAATTTATCTCTAATAAAACTTTTTTTATATTTAATAATATTTAATCAACCTTCAAATAATAATAATAATAATAATATATCATAAAAATTTATAGCCTTTACAAAATAGTTAAAGTTTAAAAGATAAATTCTATAATTATTTATATTTTTATTATGATTTATTATACATATTTCACTACCAACGTTTTCCAGGTATTTTTCGAGGACAACCCAAATACATGGGGGACAGGTAACGATTGGCAGCAAACCCCCATTAATTTAGAAATTTGCAAAGAAGGAAGATTCTTGAATGAAAATTCGACTACTAAGTTGACAAATATCACAGGAAATTATCTATGCCCAACCAAAGACTTCTAACTCAAACTTAAAGGTACTAAATCATTTTTTTTAATTTATTTAAAAATTATAAACTATACTTTAATTTACTTCATCAAAGTCTGCACATCTCATTTATGTTACCGTTGACTATTTATAAACTAATTAAAATGATAAAAAGAATGAATTTGATTCAAATTAATCATTTTTTAACCGCTAAAATTAAAAATAACTAAATAAATTAATTGAAATCTCAAATTTGCAAATATTGTATTAAAATCGTTTATAGTATACATCTAATATAGTACTTTATATCTTTTATATATTTTTTATCATTAATTGACTATTGTGATCAAAAAGTTCTTGAGACCAGAAATCCAGGTAAAAACTTAAAATGCAAATCTGAATTAGAGACTGATGAAATATTGCCATATATGAATATATTTTTCGCCTACATCTCTCAATACTTTGATCATAACAATTACAGTGAAAATCCAATTGTTAATAACATCCAACTCAATTATTGGCCACTCAATAAATTTATCAGTATTATATGAATATATTTATATATGAATCAAGATTAAAATATGGCATATTCTAATATTTATAGAATTATAAGTATGTATAAATTATTATAAAGCAGGATAATTATATTTTATTAGAAGGATGCATTTAATTGCCATAGCAAAATATATATTATTACTATTTAAGGGTAAAAACTTGCACATAATAATAATTACTATTTTATTAAGTATTTTTAAAAACTTAATAATAGTTTTAATTTTAATCAACCACTGGCATATATAAAGAATGAAATTTCTTTATTTTAAGTTTACTTTTTTGTAACAGATGAATTTTAGCAATAATAATCAAATGATGAAGTACTATATAATTAAGTGTTAAAAATACAATTAAGTTTAAATTAAAATTTAATTTAACAGAATTTTAATTATCAAAATTAGATTGTTTAATCATTATTTTATTCTATAAATATATGCAGAAACTATTAAAATATTCTTGTAAGTAAACTATTTTATATAGTTATTTTAATGTCATATTTACTGTAATTTTAATACTTATCTCAAATTGGACTTTATTTAATAACTGATGTAACATAAAATATAAATAATTATTAAAATCGATAAGTACACTAAGAATGAGGTAACTACTAGAGATTCATGGCTAACGACTAATTTATTCAGCAAAGATTACACCTATTATACAGGTAGATTAGAATATACTTAAATAGGCACAAGAGAGCTTGCTGCTACCTGGTCTTTGTTCAGTGTAGAAATTGATATGGACGAGGGTTTTGTTCTCAAATTAAATTAAATAGAGATTTGAGATTGTATATTATACAAAGTTTTATAGTTTTATATTCGAAGTTTTTAATTAATCTTTTTTATTATTAATACTTTATATTAGTATATTAAATATAAAAGATTCATTTTTATTATAGAAATGATAGTTTATAATGGATTTGAATTTTCTTTAAATTTATTCATACACATAAATTTAGTTTGAATTAATTTTTTTATAAAATTCTCACAGAAAGATCAGTAATGACTATTTTAGATGCATTCTCAATTGTTGGTGGCATGATGGGAATCACGTTCACTTTCACTCAATCATCATTTCATTTAATATATATTTATGATTAAACGTTTTTATTATTCTTGAATACCTAATTGAAAAGTTTCAAGAAAGCATGTTCTTAGCTTCAATTGTAGGCAAGATATTTTACTAAAGTAACACTAAAAAATCATAGAAAATATAAATTCTACCTAAAGTTAGTCCAGCTCCAGGAAATATATATATTAAATTGTTTTTTTAATGAGTCTTAACTAGAGATAAGCTTTACTTCCAATAAATCTATCATGAACTTTTCTCCCAAAAAGTTTAAAGTAATACAGTTTTGTATTTTTAAATATAATTTTATATACAGAGCTTGCCAGAGTATTAATATTAAAATGATATAACTATATTTATAATATAATAATATGAGTAACAGATTTCTTCGGTAAGATTTAAGTATTAATAATTAAATATAAAAATTTATTTACGTTAGAAAACGACAAAGTTGAAGATAAAAAATTACTATATAATTATATTTTTATAATTAAAATTACCAATACATAAACAAATCTTCAATTTTATCAGAAGCCTATCTCCATACAAGTTTGATAAATTTATTTATAATATAATTAAATTGTAAGTAAAATAAATTCGATGTTTATTATGTAATTTTTTAAGTTTTCATTTAAAGACCTAATGGTTTATAAAGCTAAGAGATGTTGCTTGAATATAATCTGTAGAAGAAAAGCTTATAAGAATATGGAGATAAAATACTAACTATATTAAAAGGCAAAGGGTTAAATCGAAAAGGAATTTGATGTTGTTAGAATGATGAAGTCTATGCGTAGAGTTGACTTAATATAATAGAAATATAAAAAATATTTAAGTCAAACATATGATTTATGCAGCATTTTATAAGAGAATTCAAGTTTAATAAAAGGGGGGGGGGGTAATAATAACTATTTCTGGTACAATTCCAATTAGTTATCCACAAAAATATAATATATTTAATAGCATAAGTCGTTATTTTGGAATATTTAAATTATTAAATTTAAAGCTCTATATAATTTAATAAAAACAACATTTTTTCTAGTTTTACAATATTTAAAACCTTATTTTCAAAATCTCAAGCTTTCTTTATTCCTATATTTCTTTAAATAAGTTTATAAAATTTATATTGAAAGATAATGTCTTAGACGAACAGGATCTGTAGTTAAAAGAATTAGACTCTAATACAAAAGACATCGATAAAATAAGAAATATCAAAGATGACTAGCTTAAAATTATAAGATACTTATATTTTTAAATTATAAAATATTTAATTTTTTTTTACATATCTTAATTACACTACACCCATAAATTTACATATAACAATTGATAAATTCAAAAGATTCATCAAAATTAGATAAAAGAATTCTCAAACACTTGAGTGTGGATTATAAAAAACATCTGTCTAAAGAACTATCTAAAAATTAATCACATTCTGGGAATCTAACCCCAAATATATTATAAGAAAATGTTTATACTTAAATAAAAATATAATTTGAATACATTATAATAAATTAATCCGTATTAATTAGTCATTATATGACTTTTGAAAATATTTTCAAATAAAATTATGATCAGTAATTCAAATTTGTTTCTAAAAAAAGTTTAACAAGAGCTCTTTCATTCTGCTTATTATTATAATTTTATATTTCGAGGCTTTTAAATGTTTTTAGGTGGATCATTTTTTTCTTAAATAGATAAAAGCTTTGTAATATGGAAAAGTATTTTGAATAAACAAATAAAATAATAAGTGGTGTTATGTTAGATTAATCCTGAAAATTTAAAAATCAATTAATAGATAACAATTTAAAATTAGCTATAATTTACATATGCAAAAATAATCTAATTTTATTTTTAGTAAATATATTGCTCTATTTCAAAAATATTGTGACTAAATTAGAAATTATACCCTGTATTAAAGTAAAAATAAAAATCTAGTTTTATTTTAATGTGATCGCCAATTAACTTAGGAAGAAGATATTATCAAATTTACAATCTTCAAGTTTAAACTAAAACATTCCTACTTATCTTAAGAATGAAGCTTTATTTTACATTAATTTTTAAATTATACTTTTTTCATTAAATAAATAATGACACTATACTATCTTCAATCGATGACGAAAATAAACTTATAGATTCTATTGATTTATCGCAAAACAATTCGCGAAAACAATCTCAAAATATTCAACCGAAATTATAAACTGATGAAAACAACTAAAATCACAAAATTTAATATAAATATCAAGTATTATAAATATTATTATTTCATTTATTATAGATAATAAATTCATTATTAAATTAAAATTACTTATTCTTACAAATAAAAAGTATATTTTTTAAAATGACACCTCTTTAATTGGTAAATATGCTTAAAATTAATAAAAAAATTAAACAAGAATTCTCTAAAACTAAAATTAAAATCAAAATTTAAAGTAAAAGTACTTAAGTAAATTGCCTAAGAAATTTGAATTTCAAGATACTGACTACTAAAACGACTGGGCACATTGAAAATAAATTTATATATTGAAATAAATAGCTAGTTTATTATAATTAAATAAATACCAAATAATTATTGTTATTTTGTGATATTCAAAGAAATTTATTTGAAAATATTTCATTAACTTAATATATCAACAAATATATTTTATAATTAATATAATTTAAAAACTAAATAAATAAATCATTGAAAACAAAATCAATCTCGTAGATAGTCCTGTAAATATTATAAAAAAATTAATATGTTTATTAAAGAGTGTTGTTAATTTCTTATGAGCACAAATAATTTCTAATCATTATTTTAACTATCAAATATATAATATTAATTTGAGCATTTAACAATCTTCACTTTACAATCTGTTGAATTCATGAAAAAATAAACATAAATTAATATAAATTTTAGGATTTTATTTATTATGTTATACCCTCCTTCAAAAAAAAGGAAGATAAAATTTTTTATAAATTTTAGTTTCTCCATAAATGATTAAATTCTTTTTTATTGAAATTTTATATTAGATTAATATATATTGTGAAATAATTTAAGTAAAATACTTAATTATTTTCTTTGATAAAAATAAATTGATTTAAGAATAAATTTAATAATTCTAAAAGATCTATTAAATACTAATGAAATCTAATAATATTTTTAGTAAATAAATTAAAAGTAAATGTAAAACTTAAATTAAATAATTTTTAATTTTTGGTTGTGAATTATATATTTTAGTATATTTTATTATTGGAATGCATCTTTTTTGAATTTTTTTTTTATAAATTCTACATTAAATCAAAAAATTTCTTAAAATGTTAATCTATATCTTTTATATTTATCTTAAGCCTTATTTATTGAAAAAACATTGAAATTGTAGCATTAAATATTGGAAAAGTTTATTAGGAGACAGGCAAGAAACATGGACCCCAGATGCAAATAGTAACTTTTCATTTTTTAAATTTAGGAACAAAATTTTAAGCTAAAATATTTCTAACAAAAGTGAAGCATTTGTATCACTAAAAAATGAGCATCCTTTGTGTTTAATGAGAGAGAAACAATAAATTGATTAACAATTTATCCATATTAATTGAATCATACTGTAGTCTAATCGCAACATAATTTTTATATTTTTGTATCTTTGAAATTTTCTTGCGAACAGATAAATTATTTTAGGGACACTATGATCAAACAAATGTCAGAATTTACAGTAGGGTCTATTTGATTTTTAGTAATCAAACTAAGTTTATAGAATCAATAAAAATAAAAATCACACAATAAATAAGACTTATTAGTATATAGTAGAGATATCACTTTATTATTTGGACATCTCTGTTTCATTAATTCACACCTATTTATATTTATTTAAAATGAAAACATTCGAATTTTTGGGAAATTCATTTATTTAGAGGGAGTTATATTAAGTTATATAAGATAATCTTAGATTTTTTATATAAAGGATCCTTAATTATCTTATTTTATGTTAAAGCGGCTTTATTACTCACTATTAACAAAATGAAAAATTATCGACTCGATTCAAGTTTAAGAAATTAAACTTCTTTTAGCAAAGATCTGCTAATTTGAAATTATCAATAGAAATATACCAAATTTTTTTAATTAAGAACTAAACCTGTTATTTAAAAAGAATTTTCAAGATTTATTATAAATAATAAACTAATTTCAAATTTAGTCATACAATAATAAGGTAAATCAAAAAAATGTTTAGAGAAATCATTAATATCATATTTATCATCAAAGATCTATGAATAATGAATTTTCTTTAAAATCAAATATTCCAATGAATAAATTAATAAAATATATTTTATACTATTATTTGATTCGGATGTATGGTTGATTATTTAATTTTTAAGATCAACGTTTACGAAATTATTATGAGATTAAAAAATTAAGAAATATTAGCTAAATTATTTTTCTAAGTTTGATTTTTATAACATTTTCAATATTAAATTATTTAGTTCTCGCTATTTTTCATTATTAATCATCCTTTTTTTCTTCTTTATCTTCTTTATCCTCTATGTTTTTAAAATGCCAGGTTTTTGCACAGTCTACACATAAATAATATTTTATCAATAATTTATAAATCAAACTGAGTTTCTTTGGAGTGATAGAATGCTTCGTATAGATCGCTGGTAACTTAGTCTTCGTCTCTAGAGCAGGATTAGAGATTTATAAATTACAATTAATAGTTGAATTAAGAAATCTAAATAAGTAAAAAATAATTACTAACTGGAGTAATTATAATTTTATTCAAACACTGAGAATTTAAAATAAACTGGACTTTTTTTTGATAATTTTTTTTAAATTAAATTGAAAAGAAGAGAAATTAAATTTAATATTTTCCAGAATTTAATATTTTCTCATGCCTATATTTTAAGACTACTTTTATCGTCCTATATTGTGATATTATTCAATGGAATATTAGAGAATAGTAAATATTTATTACTATTACTAATGAAAACATTTATTTCTTTGTTTGCTTAAGACCGCTAAAAATAAATTAGAATTTTTTTAAATAAATATCTAGTTATTTCAACAAATTAATTATAATTCAATAAAATTAATTAAAGTATTTATTACGACATGATTTCAGATAAGTTATTATATTAATTAAATATTAAATTTGTAGCGTCACAATCAAACCTCAAAAGATTTTATATAATTTTTTAAGCAAATAATTAAAACATTCGATTTTATTACTTTATATTATGATCGTAAATTATACAAAAAATTAAAAAACTTCGTATTTAAATTTCGATAGCGTATTTAAATTATTATATCCCATAAATTATAATACTCAAACATAATTATATAACTAGTTCTATGGTTTTCAAATACCAACCACTATAATGATACTTATCTCTTAATATAGCCCATGTGACTTTTTCCATTTCATGAATATGTGTTTTAGGAAAAGCTTCATAACAAGCAGAGCAATATTAATTTTATATATCTCTATGATTGTATTATTTATTAAAAATAGTCAAACTTGCAAATCTAGCAATGATAAACAACTTCCTTGTCTTTGTCGACTTCCTTCACTTCTTCATTGCCTTGAATAGTTGAAAGGTCCTCCCCTCTTGTTAAAGCTTCTTTTTATTGCTCCTTTTAGCGTTAAATTATATAAATGAATTATTAAATTAAAGAAGTTACTCTTTCTTCTAAGATTAGCATTTATTAAGATATTAAATTTTCTAAAAGAATACTTTAATAAAATTAAATGAAAATCATCCAGTAAACTTCTTGCAGTAGCAACTCCAGGATTAATAAGCATCAGCACCATACAATTCTTGAACTTCAAATAATAGCATCTTAGTCATGACATTCGGGTGGCATTTTACTAAAATCTCCTCTTTCTTAGAATTTAACTTCAAAATTTAGAATTTCAATTCACCCATTCTTTTAATGATTTGTTGATTGAAGTCGTCCTAGGTTTGCTTCATATTGTCTTGCTTCTCTGATTAAATAAATAAGAGAAATATTATTAGTATAGTTTTTATATATAAGACTAGTTTATAAAAAATAACTTTTTGATATTTCGATCGAGCTTTGTGCTTATTTAGCTTTAATCTCTTAGAGCATTTAAAACCCCAAATATTTTTAATTTAAAAGTTCACAAAAAACACGACTACTTACTCTGTATATTGAAAATATTTAGGAGAGACTATAAATATAATTAATTTGTTTATGTATGTCAAACTTAATATGGAATATACTGAACAATGTTTTAGAATAATAAGACAAAAAAAAAGGGGAGACCTTAATTAAAATCAAAATTTATTATTCAAAGCACTCTCAAAAATATTTAATTAATAATGAAAGAGAGAGAGAGAGGGATTTAGTATTAATTTCTTAGGGATATTGTTTATATATTATTATCAATTAAAACATAAAAATATTTTCTATTTAATATTTGTTTCTAAGAAAACTAAGATGAGTTTAAAATGGGTTGGTTAAAAGAACAAAATCCTTCTGAATCTCACTTTCATTAAGTCGATTGTGTTTAGGTCTTACAATTACTTTTTATCGGTTAAGTAACAATAGAAAAAATATTTAAATTGCGATTAAATAACAATTATGTGGACAATTGTCATTTATTTATATCTAATTATTAAAACTGTAGGCCTGTTTCAATTTGTAAAAAATAAAATTATGAAAATATATTTGATCAAGAAAATAATATATATAACTTTAAAGATTTAAAGTTAATAGGGAATTAAATTATGAAATTGCAAAAGTCGTATGAAGCGAGGATTTAATATACATTAAATTGAGATATTTGGGGTTATTCTAAATAATAATAAACTTAATTAGTAGATCTTGATACTCACTTTCATAAATCAATCAAAAATATCGTGTGTAAACTTAAACTTCATATAATTTTAGCCTTAACACTATTCATAAGCCCTAGTAAAGCTTATTTTAATTTAAGTTGCCTAAATTATTTGATATATTAATAAAATATTAAATGAAACAACTGAAGAGATTTGGAGGCATTGATTGTAGTTATGGTTTAATGTCTTTATTCATCTTAATCAAATACAAATTGGTCGTAAAAAGTTAGTATATTTTCAAAATAAATATAATCAATAACTTGATTTTCTTTTTCGATGTCTTATGAAATAATCAGGAATTTATTCATATCCGCATAACTCTTTCTTATGTCATCTGGAATCATAAAATCATTTTCAGCAATAATGCAAGCCTTCTCTTAGTAACTTGCTCCTTCTTAATTATCATTTACCCTATCAAAGGTTGCTGAAATAATTGCAATTAGTAAGTTAAGCATAACAATCATATCTAAAACAGTGCAAAGTACCCAGAATATCCATACCATAGGTTGGGCCACCTCTCCAAATGCAGTGGTATCGTACCCTCCCAAAATCATAGAGTAGGCATATAGGACTGCAGGGATGAATGACTCAATAAATTTCTCTTCATCATCGTTTCCTTCAGATAGTCTTAAAAAGGCATCACCAAAACCTGCAACTGTTATTAATAAGACAAACAAGAAAATTCCCATATCTTTCACGACCTCATAAATTGTTCTGATCAGGTAATTTGTAGCATCAAATATTCTGAAAATAGATAGGAACTTAATCCACATCAAGAATGTTGAGAGGGATAAGATTACTCTAGTAAATGCTTTATTTTTATTTTTAAAGTAAAGTGTGCAGTAATTAAAACAAAAAGCATTAACTAATAAAATAAAAAGATATCATTGGAAAATTAAAACAAGTTTTATATGAAATTCAAATGTTTGAAAGAAATATATAATTGATTCTTTGTTTATTTATTATTGTAGAAATACATTTGAATTTGGAAAATTAATTATAATTAAATTAAATATAAAACAAAATCGTGGCAGTTAAAGTTGGCCAATTTTAACGATCTTGGGCTCATTCGATATAGAATTCAAAATTAGCTGGACTTTACTAGTGGCGGTACTATTTTATCGCATCCCTGAGCGAGATAACTCGACTTTAATGTGAGGTTATAATTTTTTGAATTTAAAGGCACTTAATTAAAGTCGAGTTATCTCGCTCCAGGGATGCGATAAAATAGTACCGCCACTAGTAAAGTCCAGCTAATTTTGAATTCTCTATCGAATGAGCCCAAGATCGTTCAAATTGACCAACTTTAACTGCCACGATTTTGTTTTATATTTAATTTAATTATAATTAATTTTCCAAATTCAAATGTATTTCTACAATATTAATTTACTATAGAGTTTTAATGTTTGCATATAATAAATTTTCAAATATGTCTGTTTATAAAGTTCTTTTCTAAAAGTAAAAGAAAAATATAATCTAAAAGCAATTATCAATTAGACACAGATAATTCAGAGTTATGAATTTCTAGAAATTTCAATTAAATCACAAAATAGTAAACGAGAACCCTTCAAAATTATTTTTTACCAAACTATATAGAATGATTCGTAATTTTTTCCACAAATCTTTTACTTGATACTTTAAGTTTAGAAAAAAAAGCATTAATTTAAAAGAAAAGTATGAATGTTAAATCCCTAGCTTGATTATATTTTTTATTTCTAGCAGAAGAAAAAAACAAATCATCTAATTGTGTTTAAATTTCAAAATAATTAAAAGCATAAATAAAAAAATATGCGCCTTCCTCACCATAGTGCATGGTGCAATATGAAACTTGGTGGTTATTAATTAGCAGAGGTTTGGGGTACCAAGACCAACTATAAGCCACCCCACAATAATCCCTAGTAAATTTTTTCTGATTTAATAAAAATATTACATGGCAATTAATAGAGAATTGAAACTATAATTTTTAAATTTCATTGGATAAATATATAACCAAAATGCTCCAACCATTCACTAAAATAAATAAATTAAAATAAAATTTTCCAAAAAATTGGTTATTAAAATATAATAGCCGGAAAACTCAGCAAATTAGATGCTATATAAAATAAGAACAACTTATATAAAATAGCTGTGCAAGATAATTACACCACAAGGAGCAAGAATATCTGTCCTAACCAAAATACCCCTACCCATACCCATCCCCACTCATCCCCTCCCCACCTACAAAAAAAGAATTATATTTTAAAAGTAAAATTATGATCTTACTATATCTCAGAATTAGGTCGAGCTTAAATGATTTGAGAGATTTAAATTTTTAAAAATAATTTTTAATACATATTTTTTCCTATAAAATCATATATAAAATAAGTAGATGCTAATGATAAATTTAAATATATGAATTATTATTAATAATAATAATAATAATAATAATAATAATAATAATAATAATAATAATAATAATAATGATAATAATAATTATATTGTATAACCATTAATGTCAAGAATGAAGTAGATTCAGACTTTGAGTATAATAAATTTGATATGAAATAGGATATGTTATAGAGTGAGGAGGAAGGGATGGAGAGTGGTGGGGAGTGGTCTAAGTTAGAACAAATATCAATGTAATTCCAAAATGATTTTAAGTAGCTTAATCCAGTGTATCTTACTTATCTGATCTCATTGAACAAAAAGTAAACACTAAATGCCAGCTATATTATTGCATTAATAATCTAGCATTAAAATCTAATGAGTTTAATTATTTATTATAAAACTTGATTTTAAGAATAAAATTCGGATATATAAAATAAACTATCCTAATTTAAAAAAATCATCTTTTGATTCCCCCCAATTATTATCACTTAAATAATATTAAGATTTAATTGATAAATTTTACTAAATTTTTTCTATACAACTCCTAAAACGACATTTGCAATGTAGTAGTCATCGTCCTGAATCCTGTCTTCATATACAATATTTAGATATGCAACGAACACAACATGAAACACAAAGAATGGCAATATAAGTCGAATCAAAATTGCCTTTCTGACATGTGAATAGTTCAAATCAATGAGTGCTTGCATAGCTTTATTGTTGAAGAAATCATATTTTTCTAGTTTATAGAGTTCGTCAAATATCGCAGAAAAATTCTTATCTAAAAAGTGATAGACTCCTGGTAAGTCTAGTAACTCCATCTTAATCATTTATTATATTCTATACTAAAATAAAGAATTTTCATTTTCTTATCCTCAGGCAAACAGTTTTAGAATCTATCGATAATATTACCATGAAGGACTGGTGTTGAAACAATTCTTTTATTTCCACTTATTTTACCAACAGTGAAATCTTCTATTTATGAGGTTGTCTAAAACCTTGATTCAAAATAATCTAAAGCTACTTAGGTCTTTGTAGATATAATGACTGCATAAAAGTCTTGAATTAATCCTTTAAATTTGAGATACAATCTTAAAAAATTATTCATAAATCTTGAATGCATCTCGAGTGATGGTCTATACCATATAACTTTAGATATTTTAGTAAATTAAACACTCTTCTTTTTTCAGTTGACTCATCTGAATGGTCTGATTTTGACAGGCATAAAGAAAATAGAGTTTCATTTTCAAAATCTGGGAAA
Organism: Oxytricha trifallax; assembly: GCA_000711775.1. NCBI lineage: Eukaryota > Ciliophora > Spirotrichea > Sporadotrichida > Oxytrichidae > Oxytricha > Oxytricha trifallax. The sequence goes on from ARYC01025608.1 coordinate 28,789, forward strand.
ATTGGGATATGATACTTTATTTCCTCGGCTGTATGGCATCTATCAAAAATTTCTTCTATTATTGGCAAGTTCTCTTTAATTATGTGCAAGAAATTTAAATTATCATCATTTTTGTGATAGGTGTAGGTTCCCCCCATAAAAATACTTAATAGATATATAATAATAAAAAAAAACTAATAAGTAAATCTAATTCAAAATGATGAAATAAATTATATAACTTATTGATGCAGTAAATCCTTTTATATTCTAAAATTAAGAGCTTATTATAAAGTAAAAGTTATTTTGATAGTTTGATTATTGAGAACCAATTTCTTTGATAATAGCTATATTAATAAAATAAAAATGCTCAATGCAAACTTGAAAAAATTATTTAAAAGAACAATGTAATATTTGATAAAGTTAATTGGGTACATATGTTTTTACACTTTTAATTTATTTAAAACAATTTTCAAGTGTTAAACTCCTAATAATTAAATATATTGGACTAAAATTTCTAGCTTATTGGAAAATATAGATTTACTTTAGTATCTTTAACTAAAAAATACGTTACCACAACACTATTTATGATAATTTTTGTAGACTAAAGTCTATTGATCAATTATAAGATTTAAATTCATCAATGAGGGTGTGTCAGAGTACCATCCTTTTTGAATAAAATTATAAAATTCTTGCCTCCTGGAAAGATATTGTAAAGTAGTAATTGTAAGTCCTCATCAGTGATATTATAATTTCAATAAAATAAAAATTAATGATATCTTTGACTTAAACTTCTTTTCTGTTTAATTTTTCAGCAAGTTAATAATGCAAAAATGTAAAAGATTGATGAGTATTGTTTCTGTTTTATTAGTATATCATTTAGTTCTTTTACTCAACATCTTTTTACTCAACATCTGGATATATGTTTAAGTAATAATCTGACTTATTAATTTAAATGTTTCTAATTTTTAATTTTGTTTAGATAAATTAAATTTAAGATGCTAGAAATAGTTTTATAACTAATTTATTAAATTGTTGGTAGTTAACCTTGTCTAAACATAATAAATAAGGCAGTTATTTTTTAAAGTATAAAATATCAATATAATTTTATCATAGCAATACTATGAAATCTATTATTTAGAAGTGAAATAATTCGACTTTAATTTTGGTATCATAATGTACTTTTAAAATCGCCATAGAAAGAATATTCATTTAAAATCGCGACTAGAACGGATTCAAAATTATTGTTATACTATAAATAGTGGTTTAAACAAATTTATAATTCTTATTGGACAGGTCCCATATTTTATAGTTTTGATAAATTTAGCAGAAATTAAATTAATAATTTAATAATTAAAAAAATCATATCTTTCTTTCTAATTACAATATATTCAAATAATATACTTATAGTAGCCGTAGCTTATCTGTAATCTTTTCAACTTTTCACTGAAATTTGCATCCAACCTAGTATAGTAAACAGGGTGATTCATTTAAAATTTATATTCAACTCAATTTGTAATTTGATTATATATTGACAATTAAAAATTCTCTTATAATATTTAAAATTAATCATGAAATTCATAGACTCTTATAATTATTAAAATAAACTTCCAAATGTCTTTTTTATCTTTTTTCAGATAAATATTTAATAAACATATCATATTTTTGTAGATTAATACAAAAGAAACATTTCTAACAAATAATTCATTTTATATTTTGAGAAGTTATATTTGGTAAATTAACTAAGTATTTTATTGAAAAGAAAAAAAAATTATTAACAAAGTTAAGAATAAAAGTGCAATTTCATAAAAATTTTCCTAACGAGTTAGTAAGTCGAAAATTAAATTAATTCATTTTTAAACATCTTTAAAAATATCATAATTTAATTGTGCAATTAACATATAGAGAAACTTTTCTAATAAAATACTTATTTATTTATATCAATGATAGCTTTACATTATTAAATTATTCAAGAAAAATTAATTTCGAGATAAATGATATAATTTCAGTGGGATATTTAAAAGAATAAAATTTTTTTTAATAGAAGCTTTTATAGTATAATTCTAAGCATTATTATTTTGTAAAAATACTAAATTTATAGTTTATTAGTTAAATCTATACTCATTTAAATTAAATATAAATATTTTATTTACTGTAATCAAGCAATTTTTATAAATAATTACTAACCAAAACTAATATAAATATAATAATAAATTGTCTTTGTCCAGTATTACTGGAATTATAATGTAAACATCATTTTATAAATTGTTTTATTATTAATTTTACTTTATTAATATAATCGGTTTCATAATTTCCTCATATAAGGGCCAATTATTAAAGTTTACATCTTTAATCACTTTGACTCATTCTCTTTCAATTATTTTAAATTTTGTCATATAAATTATATTTATATATATATATATATATATATATATATGTTAAATATTTTGTACAAGACTTCAATGCCATTATCTGAATGGAATACTTTGAAAGTTTAATCATCAATAAATGTAAACATTCTAACCTTTTAAAATGCTTCTTGGGCGTCTTCTGCTGATAAAATTTATTAATCAACTTCACAATTATTTAAAATAATCTAATTATTATAATACTTTAATAAAAATAAATTAAATTAATGGAAAATTAATTATGATATAAATTCACATAATGGCAGACTTGTCACAACGTCGCATATGAAGAACTTCTTAATCTTTTTAAAGTATCTTAAGAAATAATAAATTCATGCATTTTATACATTTAAATAAATCAATTTATTAAATAGTTGAAGCTAGGTGTTAAGTAATTTAAAATTCTAAAAATATTCTTAGAAAATAAATTATAAATTTAATCTTTTTTATTTTATCTTATTAAATATTAGGAGTTTAAGACTATTTAGAAAATTTTATTAAAAAATGTAATTTTCTTTATTCTATTACTGATTGAATTTGACAAAAAATAAAACTAATGATAATGATAAATATTTTAGAGAATATGATTTAATTAAGATGAAAAATAATTAAATTTATATCAAATAATTTTTTAAAATCTAAAAACAATCTCTTATCATTAATTTGAATATTGATCATAAAAATAAATTATCTTAAATCATGTGAAAATGATTATCATATATTAATATAAACAAATATTTTATTTATGTATAAAATATTTAAAATTCAAAATTGCAAAAAATAATAGCTTATATAATAATAGAGCATTTGATTTTAGTTTATCCAATTAGTAGCATTTATGAACTTCTTTATAAAATAGAATTAAATTTATATATTCCATAATGTTTTTTTAAATAATATAATTCGATTCATTTACCAAGTAATGTAATACTAAATTGAAATATCCCAAAAATTAATTATAATGTCCTTTCAATATTCTAGAATAATTTGAAACAAACCTAAATTTTTTAAATTTTATTAATGGGACAAATTATAAAAATATACTGAGGGATTTAATGTGGATATTTGTATGAAGTATAGTAATCGAAATATTTTGGATAGTCAGTCATTAATCTCTCAATTTTCCAAATAATATGATTGTTTCTCCCTTCATCCATTACAGCTTAATATAAGATAATTCTGTTCCCATCGAATTATTAATAAAAAATGAATATAATAACTAGAACTGTGCAATCATTTTTGTCATTGTGTCATTATATTTAATAATTTTAAGGGGGAAGTGACTGCCCCTCTCATTAAATTTTATATTTTTGCAATAAAAACATTAGAACATAAAAATATTAATTTAAATTATCAATTAACATATACTAAACAACTTTTAACAATATAATTTTCAATGTATAGAATCAAATTTAATATTTAAAACAATGCTAAACTACTTGTTTTTTAATAATATATTAATGAGATTTTCATTAAAAGTTGGATTTCTTTACCAAGATAAAAATGATATTAGATGCTATTTAATAAATAAATAAATCATTATTTATGATAAAGTTTGAAAAAATTTATGAAAATTACATTTTTTATGTATGGGAAACACCCCCCCCCAATTTTCAAAATAAATTATCTTTTATAATCATTAATCCTGAGTACTTAACTTTGCTATGGAAATTCAAAAGTTCTATATTAAATTTTGTTATATGCTGTTATTTGAACAACTACAAATTATTTGCGTTTTAAATAATATTGTTTAAAAAACTGCCCATTCTTTCATTCTAACAATGTTCTGTTAGAGCCTTGTTTAAATGTAATTTAAAATTAAAATAATATATTTTTTTAGTTTTTTGGAGTTTCTCCTTTGGCTTCAGAAGATCCTCGGGAAAGTATATTTAAAAAAGGTATATACATTTTGTTTTGTTAACATGTAAATATACAGTAAAAAATAATTAAATAAAACATTTTATACTTGGAAAATTAGTATAAAAATTATAATTAAATAGTATCTTGTGTATACATCTTCACTTATATATTATTCAAAATTAACTTATTAAAAATCTATTATTTTATTAATTTATTAATATCCCTTTTAGGTTTATTAAATTAAATATAAATTTATATCTTTAGTCATATCCTTAAATAAGTATACGAAGTCCTTTTATGCTTCTGGTTGAGCAACACTGTACTTATTTAAAATAAAATATTTAATGTATAAAACTCTTTAAACTCACATTTAAATATAATAATTAAGTTATTTCAAAAAAATAATTAAATAGTAATATAAAAGTTATATTAGAGTACTTACTTAAGTCGATTAGATTTTTATTTATTTAAACTTTATCAAAAAGCTTTCCATTATGCAAAGTCCAAGAATTAAAATATAAAATAAATAGGTAAAATAAACTTAAGAATGGAGATTATTTTCGTTATCAAGGACCACATTGAACTATTAAATACATTTGAATAATAATAATATTTTTTAGACAGAAAACTATCCTACCAAATGAATGATAAAGTTTCTAATAAAAAAAATTAAATTTCTCAATGTAAATTAGAAGCTTCATATATATTTTTATTGAAAATGTTGTTTATTGGAATGAATTTGATAAAATTTTCTCATAGAGAAATGGAAATAAATTTTTTAATATACCTATAAATTTATTTCTGTAAGATTACTAATTTTGGAAAAAATAAAATAATGACATTATAATAATTATTAAATTGTATTACTTTAATTTCATTTTAATAATAAAAAGATTTTTATAATAGCCTAAGCTAACATCAAGGATAGATTTTTGAGAAAGCGTATGTTTACCCATCAATTTGATGCCGTCTTGATGAAGATAAGGTACAATCATGTAAGTGTTTATATATAAAAGTATGAAATAAATAGCATCAATAATGTTTAGCGAAGTCAAGAACCCAATTCTGTCAATTTAAAACACAGTTAGAGAAGGGTCAACTCCAACTTCAAGCTGCTTAAAAAAATGTAATAATTTAATGAATTCTTGACTTGAGTGGCGAATAACTTCTTTTCAGCAATGATTTTCTCTAGATTTAGCATCATTATTATTTAAATAAAAACTTCTTTAAAACAGAATATTTCTAATAATTACATAAAAATATAATTTATTTCATTAAAAAAGTGTTTATTGATGTATTAATAATTATTTAGTTTAAGAAAAATAAAGTAATGCATTTAATATTAAAAATGAAAATCCAAAATTAAATATATTTAGCAAATAATCTTTAACTTTTTATAATATATTTATTTAATCCATATTCATTAGAACCATGCTTTTCTTTAATTAAATTTATAAGCCATAGAAATATTTGCATGTCATTTATATTAAAATCTTTTGGTTTTTATAATATTTTTAAACTAGTTAAATAATAATTTCTTAATAAAAATATCCCTAATATTCTGCTAAAATATAATTTTATCCCATTTAATTAAAGTTTTTTTTTAAAAAAGAAATGAATCAATAATTAATATAAATAAATATTTATCTTTGCAAACAATGTAGTTAATATCCTCTTCTATAAACTGAGCACCTTTGATGTCAAAGTTATAATAGTTTAAGAAGTCATTTTGAGCAGTATTGATCATATATTTGTTATAAATTAAGTAAAAATTATTTTATAAATAGGATTGAAAACTCGAATGAATTTTTCATGAATGTGAACAATTGCTGATTTATTATTTTTAAAACCAGTCGCAACGATTTATTCAAAGTTACATGGTTCATTAAGGGAATATGATCGATCATAATATAATAATTAATTACTGTGACTCATTCAAATATAAAGCCATTTATTTTATATTTCTTAGTAAGACTCCCATAAAACTGGAAAAAATTATTGGATTATATCTAAATTCATTAAATTTTTGATTTCCCTTCCAATATGGATACTTATTTAACTAAATTGTATAATTGACCTTTTATAAATATCGAAATAACACACCATTTTTTAAAGATTTAAAATTCTAAATAAAAATCATTCTCATAATTATTGATTTTTATGAACCCAAAAATATCATAAAATGATTGAATGCTTTTAAAATATAGTAAAGCATAATCATAAGTTAAAACCTGTTTGATTGAAATCACCTCAGTTTATCCAGATTTGAGATAATTTCTAGGCTTAATTTAGCACAGCGTATATTTATGTTTACTGATTAACACAAAGTTGTGAATTTTTAAAGTTAAGTTTGAGTAATAAACTATAAAATAAAATTAATAAAATCATAAATTTCACGTTATTCTTCTTCCGAACAATTCTTATATAAAGCAAGATTATACATAAAAATATTATTAATATCAGAATAATTAAAAAAGTTTAAGTTTTAATAATAAAATTAAGAGCTGTTATTGGAAACTAAGGGGATTATGCAATGAAAACTTAACGATTGTGCACACACTTTATTTGGTCAGAATTGTATACAAGAAGCCAAGGTTAGTTATAATTATATGGCTAAAAATAATATAATAAATGTCTTCCCTAAAGTTAATGTACCAGTAAAATCGATTTCAATTTAAAATATTGTTATTATTATTTCAAATATTATGGAAATTAATTAATGGGCTTAATTAAGCCAATCATATTTTTATAAATAAGAAATGGTCCAACACCCCACCACATTCATTACACAATTAAAATATAAATACTTGCTTTAAAAAAATGAAGTTTTTAAGAATTAAAAATTAAATTAAAAAATATTAAATTAAAAAGTTAAAAAATTATTTGCTTGGTGAAGTACCAATCTAACTAGGGCTTTCTAATAATGCTTTCTCTTACACTCATCCCTACTGAGGATAGGTAGGGGGTTGCAGGGTATAACACATAAGGGACCAGTCTGCAGGGTTCAATCTACCAGTTATTCACTCTTCGAGTGGGCTTGGGTTATAAGATTTCCCTACATTAGGTGATTTACCTGGCTTTAGTTCAGTTTCCTAGGTAATAGGAAGCGGGAAGAATGTAATGCCCAGCCTAAAAAAGTGAGAAGATAAAAACCAGCTAAGCCAACGAAAAGGATTTTTCTCCCACACCTGGTTAGAGTGCTTAAGCTACCCAAAAAATGTTTCATAGCAGCAGTGGGACGGTGAGCGTTCTCTCCACATCCTGTCAACCTGGTCGAATCCACAAACTCTCTTTTCCAGTTTATCTCTGGCTAACATCTTTGTTAAGTAGGAAAGCTAGGTTATAGAGATGATGATTTTTTCGGAGTTTTCTACTTCACGACTGCCACGTCACAGTCAACTCACTCAGATACGTCTACTTCACTTTAATGATTAATGATTTAGGTTAAATATTTTTTTAAAAAACAGTGAAATGTTAAATTAATTGAGAATACTCATTCACTCAAAATTAAATTTTCATATTTTTTGTGAAGATTGTCCCAATCTACACCTTTCGTTTCTTCTGGAAGCTTTTTTAAATCAACTTTATCATCTGATTTAAGCCCATTAAATTTAATTGTAAATAAAGAAGAAAGTTTAAATTTTTATTATAGTTGAGAAAATGAAAAATAATATGGAAATGAATGCTAACTTCTTGTAATATAATTTAGTAAAATTTTGAGTAGTTAATTTTTTATTATTAAAATTTTAGTTTAATTTTATATGAGTATTAATTAATTTTATATGTGGAATCCAATTATTTTAAATAAATTCATAATAGATTTATTACAGAGAAATTATAGGATTACGAAGAATAATTATTATAAAATTAATGAAATATATCCCAAAAAAAGCATACCTTTTACCCTAAAATTTATAATAAAATTCATATGTTATTAGATTTATATAATTTTATGACTAGGATAAAGTTTATAATGTTTATAAATACATAGGGGTAATTATTAAGAATATAAAATTAAAATCAATAAATTATAATATATTCCAATAATTTCAAATAATAAAATATAAAGTAATATTTTTGAAGCTTCAAATTAGAAGTACTTCTCAATGTCATATATAACAGTAGAATAAATGTATAAATATAAATGTAAAAAATTAAGAATTCTTAAGCAACACACAGACCACATCATCGTATTTGCTAAAAGAGTATTAGTAAAATAATTAATCGATGTGATCAGAAAACACCAAATGCTGCTTTAAGAATTAATCATTCATAATATCGTAAGCTGAGATGAATTTATTATGATAAAATTAAAATTAAAATTACAAAATATTTATTGTGGGCAATCAATTGAAATATAAATATAAAAATCAATTATTTTTGTGTAGTTTTTTTAAAAAAATAATAAATCAAACAAAGAGTCTCATTTTACGACTCTATAACTTTAAAGCTCTTAAAGATATCTACATAGTTTTAAATATACAATTATTTTTAATTATTTTTTATATAAATAATACTAAGTTTTGCAGTATCTTTTGATGTACCAATTCCATTTTGAATTTCTAATCGTAAATCTTTGTCCTTTGTTCATATGAGAAGGATTCTAAGCCGTCATGTTTAATTTAGTAATATGTGCGGTCTAAGTCAAATTCTGAGCACCTCACATAGAGATTTTATATTAAAATCTCATATTTTTATTTTAGTTTGATATAATTTATCATAGAATGAGAGCAGACTCATTTAAATTTAAATTAAAAATAATTTAATTTCTATATCTTCAAAGAGCTCGTCAACATATTACTTGTGCACCATTAAACATATATGATTTTTTTAATTTATAAATATTTTCAACCATACTTGAATACAAATCTATCTGGCCAGTCGCTAACAAAGTGATTGCATATAATTATTTTTGAAATAATAAAATATATTAAGAATTTTTGTGCAAATATCATAATTATAAGAAAACATTTTTATTTAAATTAATTATAATACATTTTTGTTATTGAACAGAAATTTTATTAGAAAATTGCATATAATAAATTTTTTTAATTCAGAAAATATGCTTCTTTTTAACATTTTATATGATAATTTAAAAATATATTTTCTCTTTTAATTATTTCTGAAGAAATTAATATAACCGAAAAATTTACAAAAATATATAATATTGTGGGAATACAATTGATTTGGAAAATATATTTATAATTAATTAAATAAATAATTAAATTCATGGGCAGTTAACTTTCTGGAAACCTAGACAATATGGTACTTGTTGTTAGAGAATTCAAAATTAGCTGGACTTTAATATTGACGGAACCCATCTATCGTATCTCTGAAGCGAAATAAAAAGACTTTAATTTTTTGTGACTTTTTAGTTTATTTTAATGTCAAAATTAAAGTCTTTTTATTTCGCTTCAGAGATACGATAGATGGGTTCCGTCAATATTAAAGTCCAGCTAATTTTGAATTCTCTATCCAACAAGTACCATATTGTCTAGATTTCCAGAAAGTTAACTGCCATGAATTTAATTATTTATTTAATTAATTACAAATATATCCTCCAAATCAAGTGTATTCCCACAATATTAATAAGTTAATTGATATAGGGAAGATATCTTAGCTTAAAATCAATTTACAACTCTTTAATTTCCAAAATTTTTATAAATATTTCCACCAAAAAAAATGAAATACTTAATCAATATTTTTTTATAAGATCGCCATTTATTTTAGCTTTAATTTAACAATCTTAAAATGATTTTTATAAATACTTATTTCTAAAATTAAATTATAAAAATATAACTTTTATAATTATTATACACCTAACTTTGTACGCATTTATAGACAACTTTTCAGATTTATAAAAATATATATAATGTTTTTGAATTTAATTGATTTTGCCAACATTCAAAGCTCTCTGATCTCTCTTATAAATATCAGCTTATTGAGTAAATTATCTCAAAATTAATGGGTCTTCAGCTACTTCAAATAAAAATTAATAATTATTATTTTTAGCTGTGACATTAGCGTTTAAGAGGAGGCAATTGATTTTAATAAATATTAAAATAATTAATTTTTACATGATATATACATTTATATATATTGAAGTCCAAAACTGACTATGAAGTCTCAAACAGAATAAATATCTAGTCAGTATTAAGCCAAGGAGCCATGGGATCAGGTGCTAAGTGAGAGAATAAATACAAATATAATTTCAATTAAAATTATTTATAGAACATGGACACTATAATAAAATAATTTATTAGTGTTTCTTTAAAATGCTGTATCCTTTGATTAGTCTCATGAGTATAGCATATTTTTATTAATATTAATTTTAAATATGATGCTCAGTAAAAAAATATATATATATTATATATATATATATATATATAAATGAGTTTCAAAATGGAATTTTGCACAATCGATATCTCCATGTAAATATTTCTAATGCTTATGAATGTTTATTTCATAATCCAAAATCCAAAGTTTGCTATGGTTGGCAATCACAAGGTACTAAACCATATTTTTCCAATCTTTAAATATAATATTTTAGAAATACATTCGAATTTTAGAAATTATAATTAAATAAATATATGTTAATTCAAATTAGTGCGAGTTAAAGTTGGCCAATTAAAACGATCTTGGGATAGATAATACAAAACTAGCTGGACTTTATTATTGGTGGTACTATTTTATCGCATCGCCTGAGCGAGAGATAGCTTCACTTTAATTAAACTTATTTTAATTCATAAATTATATCCTCACATTAAAGTGAGATTATCTAGCTCTGGCGATACGATAAAATAGTACCGCCAATAGTAAAGTCCAGCTAATTTTGAATACTCAATCGAATGAGCCCAAGATCGTATATATTGACCAACTTTAACTGCCTCTAATTTGAATTAACATATATTATTTTAATTATAAATTTCTCAAATTCGAAAGTATTCCTACAATATATAATTACATTTTGTAAATAATTTAACTAGTTTACTCGGTTCTTGAAAAAAATACCACTATAATTACCAAATATTAAGATTATCAAGCCAATTATTTAATATAAAAACTTACTATCGATTGGGGCAATTGGGAGATTTCTAAGCTTTATTTAACGGCCATTTTCTAATAAGTATAAGAAATTTGAATTTTCAAGATCAAGTGTATAAACTATTATATTAAATTTATCATTTTTTTAGTAAAAAAAATAATGTATACATGACACAGTTTTGTGATTGATACAATAATATATTTGTTAATTTAAAATATATATACCAATTTCTTATAGGTCCTATGAAAAATAGATATAAGATACTAATGATATTGTAATTATAGAGAATATTTTTATAACATAATCAAGATATTTAAAACTTTTAAATTATGGGGAAGAAACCTTTCAATATATTGCATTTTTAATTGATGTGATAATATATTTGACTATGAAAAATTAGTATTAGATTAAATATGCAAGGAGTAATCATTAATTATCAATTATTGCAGCTATCCGCAATAATATATAAAAATAAAATAAATTTATATTTTAATCTTATTTAGAGTTGATATTTCATTTAAATATTAATTTTTTTTAATTCTTAATCTTTTTCTGGGGGGGAAAGTTTCCTGCACCGGTTTATTATTAAAAAAAAGTTTTAGGTTAGTTTCCTGCACTAAATTTTTTTCATTTTTAGAATTTGATTTTTATCACATTTATCAACCAAATTTTATACTAATTTTTTTATATATTTATTTTACTTAATCTATTCTTCAATTAATCAATATCTTTATTAACATGGAATCTAATCACCATCCAAGAAAGGATGAAATTTATCCACTATACAGATTCCATCTTATATTAGTAAACTTCTGTATTCAACCATAATATTGTCCTCTCTTTACTAATGAAATTCCAAATATTTTATCCAATTGTTGTTAAAATTCTAATTAATTCTTTCAATGGTATAAATATTAAATAAAGTATAACACTATATTTTCATGAAGTTCGTATATGATATAAAAAATATCTTAAAATTTATGGATTGTAAAAAAAATATTATTGTTAAATTTATGAAATTTTACATATAAAAAAAGTGCAGGAAACTATCACGAGTGCAGGAAACTTTTCCCCCCCCCCTTTTTTTTTAATAATTACTTATAATCATAGAAAAAAAGAAAATATCTCAGAGTAAAAAAAAATATTATTAGATGAGTTCTCAATCCTAACCCAAAAATATTTTATAAAACTAATATTACTTTTAAGAGGAACTTAATTCTTTAGCTTTTTGGATTTATCCCATATTTATATCATATAAGAACAGCCTTTGTTTTCGTCAATCATTTCCTTAACGTCAATTTCAAAAAATATGGGGATCTTTTACAAATTTATATTTAATATTCTAAAATTTTTATGCTATTTATAAACTTCGAATTAATTTATAATATTTAAAGGATCTATTCATAGTTGTCATCATGGTAACAAGTCTCAATCATTAAAATTGATTATAATTAATTATTTTAATTACAGAAATATATAGTAAGACCTGATTGAATTAAATAATAAAAAACATTAGAATTTAGAATTAATTCGTTTTCTTATTTATACCATGCAATTAAACAATTTCTTAAAATCTTTTTTATTTTATTTACTAAAAAAGTTTAATAATGCATTCATTACAATTTCAATTCTATAAACATATCAATTTTGAATTTACATGATTTGTAATAATAAATATCTGGCACTTAAAAATTATTCTATTATAATTTTTATTTAATAAATCCTTTTGTACAAATCTAATAGAATGGTTTTAATCATTAACATTTGTATATTTCATATAATTAAACTTCATTCAATTCACTTCAACTTTTATACTTACGATTTAGGTCAACAAGATATGAAACTTTAAAAAAAGAAAGAAATTGAAAAGTATATAAAATTGTAAAGCTTCGTTAAAGTATTCTAAGAATAAAATATAAATATAAAATATTATATTTATATTGATTATTAAAGTAATCGTTTGAGTTTTTTATTAATTAATTTGGATCTGGCAGTTCCTTCCTATCTCGAGTATTAACTAATTTCTCAATCTCTTAGAAATTTAAAATTAAATTTAGTAAAATTTATTTCATAATTTAAAATTCTCTAATTGATCAACTTTTTGAGTCTCAAATGGGCTAATTTTGTTTGAATTAGGTCCATTAGGTATCATGTTAGTTGAAGTTTGCATTTGAATTAAATTGGATTCTGAGTTTGGGCTCAGTATGAGTTTGTCATTTTGCATGCTATCTTAGTTCATATTATTTTTTAAAAAGTTGAATTAATTTATGAAATTCATCAGTTTTGAAATTTGAAGTTTAATATTAATTGAAGTTTCAATTATACTTAATATTGCCTAAATATAAATGAATTGAATATCAAAAGGACAAATAATTTACATAATTTTATGATAAAGGTATTATTATTGATTTATAATTATATGCTTATTATAAAGTATTCTATAAAAGGCTTAAATAATAGACTCAAATATTAAATAAAGATTTTATTAATAATTTTTATGCCAATTAGGATAAAAATCTTATGCTCAGTCTAAGCTATGTTGCGTGCAAATAATTCAAACTAACTTTAATCAATTTTTAATCATTTAGTTATTATTAGCTCTTTAAAAAAAAGAATATTTGCTCTAAAAATAGTAGCTATAAATTATTTGATATCTGGTTTTTTTTTAAAAATTCTGTATAAAAAAAGTTATCAAAAGTATAATAATTCGTATATAATCTAGAAAAATCTAAAGAAGTTAGTTTAACAATTTCCTAAAAAATATGAATAGTTTAAATTTTATCTTAGTAAATCAAGTAATAGTATGAATGAGTATCAATATAAATAAATAAGGATAAATTCCAAACATAATAGCTTTTCATCAATGAATTGTATGTCTAAGGATGAAACTAAGGTAGGAATAGTTGCTGGAACTTAATGAATAAATATATATAAAGCAATTCTTTCAAGAAAGGAAGCATTAATTTCTTTAATAATAGATTTGATAAAAATGAATGTTTTAGATTATAATGGAACTTTTGGAAAAAATTTAACACTTTTCTGATTGATGATATTTCATTTACAATAATTTTGCTGAAATTTAAGAACTATAAAATTTTGACATGAGTACCTAGATTTGAAAATGAGAAAACAGATAAGATTAAATTATTTTTCAAGTCAAGGATACTACAAATGAATTTAAACAGAGCATTAAGAGTTTAGGTATAGTTCTTTGTTAATTGAATGGGAACACATGGCTTATTACCTTAAAATAGATTGCTGGGGAGATATATATTTTATGATGTGTGGGATCTAGCTCTAATAACTAAAAGTGTGATTTGTGTGGCATTAATTATTTTTCTACAAAAAGCGAGAAAAATGTTGTGCAAGAGTCAATTATTAAATGGACCAATTTCTGATAAAAATCTATTTTAAGTCTGGATAAATAAATGTTATAAAATTGAGGAAAATACTTTTTTTAAATGTCTAACACATTAATTAAAAATGAATTTTTAAGAGGTTTATAGTCTTTGTCATAAAAGCTAAACAATAAATTAAATATTCACTGGAATATATATTTATTAAGTTTATATAATAATTTGATTTAATTATTATTTTATCAATATATTTTTATCTAAGATTGTGAATTATTTTATTTTTTATTTAAAACGATATCGCATTTTATTTATCATAATACAGTAAGATAATTAGTTTTATACACTTATGTAAAATTTATCATTATTCAATCGTTAATAAATTTATGTAATTCATATGAAAAAATCCTTCTCCAAATATAAATATCTAGAATTAATGTTTACTCTTATATTTTTCATGAATTATTATTGAATATTTTCCTATATTTATGAATGAAAGAAAAATATGATGTCAATTTATATGTTTTTGGAATTTTTTTAAAATATATTTTGAAAGAATTAAATGTATAAATCCAAACCATATTTTATTATAATATGTGAACTAATTTAAATACATTTATCTTTTAATTTATTAAATAAGTAATAAGAATTTTATTAACTTAGATTTAACAAATATATACAAAAAATATTATGAGGTTATTTAATATATAATCTAATAGATTGACTAAATTAAAATTACAAATCTTAGTTTTATTTAATCTTTATTAATTAAAATTATGTTGCAAACTTTATTTACAAAATTATTTGGACTACAATTTAGATTCTCATTATTTTAACAACTGAAATTTAGTTGAAGACTTAAAGAATTATATAAAGCAAGGAAAGATTTAAAAAGTTATTCAATAAAAAGATTTATAATTTAAAGGGAAAATGAATATATATATATATATAATTACAGTATGCTTGTTAGAGACTATATAAGAGTTTTAATTATATTTTCCATTCAAGCATTCCATAAAATGTAAATAGCAGTTAAACAGTATCTAATAAAATTAGAATAAAGAAGTATAAAAAAGATTTTAACAATTAAATTCGAGGTTTACATGAATATAATAAATAGTTCTTACATTTATTTACTTTAAAATTTATTAAATTAATATAATTTTTATTAAATTTACCAATTAATCAGAAGTAATTAAAATTAATCGAAAAATTATTAATTTCAATCATGTTTTAAGTTTTACTTATTATTTATATTCGAAATTTTGATGATTTCTTAATAACTTTTATCTTTTCATTTATTAGTTTAAATTTTTTCTTCTTCTTAATTGTTTTTATAAAGCCAAGTTTTAGCACAGTCTACACATAAATAAAGTATGTTAAATATTAATATAAATCAAACTGAGTTTATTTGCAATGATAAAGAGCTTCGTAGGGATCGCTTAGAACTTAATCTTCATATCTCTGACAAATCTAGAAATTTATTAATGAATTATTTGCAAATTTAAATAGTTAATTTTGAGCGTCACAAAACCAAGCACTATACCCATACTTATCTCTTAAAATAGACCATGTTATTTTTTCTAATTCGTGAATATGGGAATTTGGGAATCCTTCAAAGCATGCCACGCAATAGTATAATTCTAATAAAAATATTTTACTTATTAATGAAAATAGTCAAACCCACAAATCTGGCAATGATAAACAACCTCATTGTCTTTGTCCAGTTCCTTAACCTCACTTCCCTGAATAGTTGAAATATCTCCCCCTTAAATTAAAACTTCATTATTTTGCTTCTGTAATTGCTTATAATTTATTTTATAACATAATAAATAAGATTTTGCTCTTTCTTCCATGATTTGCATTTTGGTTTAAATTAAATAAAACTCATATATTGACTTTTTTAATAAAAAACATCCAGTAAACTTCTTGCAGTAGCAACTCCAAAATTAATAAGCATCAGCTCCATACAGTTCCTACACTTCAAACAAAAGCATCTTAGTCAAGACATTTGGGTGGCATTTTACTTAAATTTCCTCTTTTTTTGAACTTAACTTCAAAATTTAGAATTTCAATTCACCCATTCTTTTAATTATTTGCTGATTGAAGTCATCTTAGGTTTGTTTCATAAGGTCTTGCTTTTCTGATAAAATTAATTCAAAAATTCTTTTCGGTTGAGTTAATTCTAATGTTAAAATTGCTTATTATTCAAAAAATAAAAATTAAATTATGATAAAGAGACATAGTTCTTGTCTTATTTTTCATTATTCTATGAAATCATAGAAGATAAATTTATGTATCTCTATTCTTCCTAATCAATATTGAATTGATTTAAAGTTTTAATTGACAAATTAATTTAAATCAATAACTTGATTTTCTTTTTCAATGTCCTAAGAAATAAGCAAAAATTTATTTCTATCTGCATAACTCTCTCTTATGTGAATTGGAATCATAAAATCATTTTCAGCAATAATGCATGCCTTCTCTTAATAACTAGCACCTTCTTGATTAAAAAAATAAAATAATTTTATAATCAATTAATTCTAGTTTGGTAATTCCTCTCTCGAAAAATCCCTTCCCATCTTTCTTCTTTCTCACCCTGAACCCGGACACCCTTCCCAACCCTATAAAATACCTTTTTTAGATGAATTTTTTTTTCATACTGTTAATCTAACTTTATCATAACATTCTTGGTAATATACTACATTTAATTTTTTATTACTATATCTGTTGAAATTCTTAAGCACAAGATCATTTAAGAATAAAACTTATATTTAAATTTTAAAAGAATTTCTTTATAATCAGAATATTGAATTTTATACATAAATTTTATTTAAAAAAATTAAATATCTTTACTTAAAACAACAAAACTTCATTCGCCATTTTAAAAAAATCTATTGACTTTACCTTGATTACCTTGATTATCTTTAATCTTTTGCAATTATTAATAACTTTGTTTATAAAAAATAATTATTTATAAGATTTAAATGACTATTACTTCGAATAATGATGAATGCAGTTAATTTAGGATATTTAAATTATTTTAAATAAAATTTATAATAATCAATAATATATTTATAAAGGAATTCTTACATTTTTAAAGATAAGTTCTATTTTTATAGGATATTGTGCTAAAAAAGCTCAACGGATATAGGAAATTCAAAAAGTTACTTGTGTTAGATAACTAATATTGTCATTATTTAGTTATATTCACTGTACGAAAAAGATTAATATGAAAAGATATATTATAGGGTTTGGAGTGGTGGCGAGGGGTGTCTCGGTTTTGTGTTGGGGGGTTGTATGGGAATGGAGAGAATGAAGAGGGCATGGGGAGGAGCGTTTTAGTTAGAACAGGCATAACATTATATTTTAATTCCTTTTATATTTGAGGAAGTTTCATTTTTAAATTTAACAACATATTTACAAATTAGTTTAAAAAAACAATTTTTTCCAAATGTTTTACTAAAATAAATTAAAATAGTATAAAGAGATAAATACATAGCCTAAAATTAAATACAAGTTATGAATCTTAAAACTACTTATATTTACACTTCTTTTAATTTTTGGGGATTATATTATCATTAACTCTTTCGAAAGTAGCTGAAATAATTGCAATTAGTAAGTTAAGCATAACAATCAAGTCTAATACAGTGCAAAGTACCCAGAATATCCAGACCATAGGTTAGGCCACTTCTCCAAAGGCAGTGGTATCGTATCCTCCCAAAATCATAGAGTAAGCATAAAGAACTGCAGGTATGAATGATTCTATAAACTTTTCCTCTTCTTCATTACCTTCAGATAGTCTTAAAAAGGCATCACCAAAACCTGCAACTGTTATCAATAAGACAAACAAGAATACACCCATATCTTTCACTACTTCATACACTGTTCTGATTAAGTAGTTAGTTGCATCAAATATTCTAAAAATAGATAAGAACTTAATCCACATCAAGAATGTTGAAACTGATAAGATAACCCGAGTTTTTATAAATCTCAATTTTATTTATTAGTCAAATCAGGATTTATGTAGTATCCTGAAAATTCGGCATACTAGAAGCGTAAACTATTTATTATATTTTTTAAAGCTGTGCAGGATGATTACACCACAAGGAGCCAATATGTCAATATAATTCCAAAAAGATTTCAAATAGCTAAATCCAGTGTACCCGATTTGTTTTAATTCATTGAATAGAAAGTAAACACTGAATGCTAGCTATAAAATAAAAAAAAATACACTTTTGATTTGAAGTTAAATTTTTAATAATTATAAAAAGTTAGTTTTAAAGAACTCAAAATTATCTATATAAATAAAATAAATACCATTTTACAACTCATTTTATTTATATATCCTAAATGATAAATTAAGCAAGCTAATAATTTGAATTTTAATTACTTTTATATTAAATTTGATATGAATTGTCTTACCATTATTTAAAAAATTATTCAACTATACTTTAATGAAAACTTTAAACAATTTATAATTTATATAAAATTAATCAATTACATAAAATCTATTTTTATGAATAATAATCTATATCGTACCTAAGACAATATTTGCAATGTAATAGTCGTCATCTTAAATTCTGTTTTCATAAACAACATTCAGATAAGATACGAATATTATGTGAAACACAAAAAATGGCAATATAAGTCTTATCAAAATTGCCTTTCTGACATGTGGATAGTTCAAATCGATGAGTGCTTGAATTGCTTTATTGTTAAAAAAGTCATATTTCTCCAATTTATAAAGTTCATCGAAAATTGATGAGAAATTTTTATCTAAGAAGTGGTAAACTCCAGGCAAGTCTACTAGTTCCATCTTGATCATTTATATTTGTAAAAAATGATTATAATAAAAAGTTTAATTTTCTTATCCTCGGGATTACAGTTTTAGAATCTGTCGATAATATTGCTATGAAGAACTGGTGAAGAAACGATTCTTTTATTTCCATTTATTTTTCCAACAGTGAAATCTTCAATTTATATGGTTTGCTAAAATCTTGATTCAAAGTAATCTAAAGCTACTTGAGTCTTAGTGGATATGATGACTGCATAAAAGTCTTGAATTAATCCATTAAATTTAGAATAAATCTTTAAAATAACTATTCATAAATCTTGAATGCATCTTGAGTGATGGTCTATACCATAAAGCTTCAAATACTTTAGTAAGTTAAACACTCTTCTTTTTTCAGTTGACTCATCAGAGAGACCAGATTTTGACAAGCATAATGAGAATAAAGTTTCGTTTTCAAAATCTGGGAAAATTGGGATATGATACTTTATTTCTTCGGCTGTATGACACCTCTCAAATATTTCTTAGATCATTGACAAATTATCTTTAAGCATGTGCAAGAAGTTACATTTATAAAAAAAAAAACATAATAAATTCTTACCACCTGGAAAGATGTTATAAAGTAAAAGCTGTAAATCCTCATCAGTGATAATAAAAATATAATTAGAGTTATATCTTTGACATTAACTTCTTTTCTACTTAATTTCTCAGCAAGTTGATAATGCAAAAATGTAAACGATTAATGAGTGTTATTTATGTCCTGCTGATATATCAATTAGCATTTCGACTCAACATCTGGATAAACGTTTAAGTAATAGTCAGACTTATAGTAGTAGTAATAAGTAATTAAAGGCAAATTATAATTCTAGAAATCAAAATTAAACTCTAGACTTTAAATATATTTATTACATTTAACTATTATTGAGCGTCATCTCATTATCAATTTTTAGATTCAAGCCTCTTTAAGAACAACCTAGCAGAATCTGTATTCTCTATGGGGGGAGGGACTTTCCCCTAGCTTTTTATTCAATATTTTCAACCTGTGTTATCATGTTTTCATCACATGCACCATCTCTTATTGCTAAAGTTCTAACTTTTTCAGTTTTTTTCGTTGACTTTCCCTTCATTTACTTGTTTAAATAGAAGATAAGACCCTTCTTCGGTTCTTGTAATTCCTATAGCAAAACTAATTTAAGCTTTCTTAAGATTAGAGTTTTTCAAACTTTGAAACCCAGTTTAAAGATACCACTCTCAGTTAAGCCAAGCTCTGGGGTGCATGTCCCTCGCCTTCTCCAACTCTTGCAGTAGCTCTTATTTTCAGCTCTGGTTGCTACTAGCCATACCCTTGCTGTTTGAATGTTTTCTTCACATCTTTCCCCGCTCAATAATCATTAAATGTTTCTAAAGACTTATATATTTTTATTAATATCAATTTTAAATATTTTGAATAATGATATTCTTATAGTACACGTAAAATATCTGCAATCTTTTCAACCATTCAATTTAGAAAAAATCAAGCCTAGAATTGTAAAATCCAATGCTCAATAAATTCTAATTAAGAATTTATATTATTTATTAAAGAATATTGATGTAGGGTGGTAAATTAAATGGGAGTATAAATATATTATTTTTAAAGCTAGTTGCAAAAATGAATTTTATCAACCAATTTAAAAACTATAATTATAACAAATAAACACCTTAAAATAACTTATTTATTTACGATAACAATCACTATTAAAATTTAACTAAATCTATAAAAAAATAATTAAAAAATAAGTCTTTAAATATTTTTAATAAAGATTGATTTATTTCTTGTTTTAATCTTATAAATGAAATTTGGGGGTGCAACACTTTAACCAGTAAAATATTTTCATATTTCTACCATCCTTATAACTCTATAAATGCGGGACAAAGTTCATTAAGGGTCAATTAAGATGAATACAGCACTAAAAATAGATATAGGCAAATCTATGAGGTCCAAATGATCAAGTTTATACTTAAAATAATCATATTAATAATGACTTTTTATAATTATTTTCTTTTAAAATTTTTTGGTAATTATCTTGAATTTTGATTTAACAAAGCGTGATACAAATTAAAAAAATTACTTAGAGTCACCCATTTAAATACAATCTTAATATGATATAAGCATAAATTTTTGTATTTACATGCGTGACTCTATGGAATTTAATTTGTATCACGCTTTGTTAAAATAAATTCAAGATAATTACTAAAAAAGTTTTAAAAGAAAATAATAAAAAAAGTACATATTAATATGATTATTTGATGTATAAACTTGATCATTTGGACCTCATGGATTTGCCTATTTCTATTTATAGCCCCCTGAAATTACAAACTTTCATTATTATTTTACATAAACTAATTATTTATTATAATGCATAATTAAATGCATTGACCCTATTATTGCTAAAATACATAAGAATAGGAAATTGTAGATCTTTTTAAATACAGTGAAATAAAACCTTAATATCAACTGCCATGTCTTTGATTAGTCTATACTTTTAATTTGGAATACTTTTATTAAAATCTGATTCAGTTAAACTGGATTATTGGATCATTGGATCACAGAATGTAGTATAAACTGCCCTATAAAAAGATGATTTAACTAGATTAGATTACTCAAAATTGGATCACTGGATCACAAAAACAAGGAATGAACCAATGATCTAATAATCCAATGTACCAATGTGCCGTTTTAATAAAACAGATTTAATCTGAGCCGAACTGGATCACTTTATCAGGAGACAAGAAGTTTATTAATAATAAAATCAAAATAAACGAAAAATTCAAATGTTTAAACGTGAGGATGACAAACTGCTACATATCCGCAAGATAATCTGGTAAGTCAATTATTTTGATTATGAATACTCCTATAGAAGGTCGGTACAGTCTCAGAGATTACTTTATGTTCTCCATCGCATTCAGTGTACAAGAGAAACGCTTCAAGAGAATCGAAAAAGAAATCTTATCTGTAAATCCGCGCTTGTGCCACGTGCTGCATTTCCGCGATACCAAAACCGGCGCAGAGTACTTGAGCATTCACGTCAAACAAGGGCAACCAGGTCTCAGTAAAGCATCTTTTACTTCGGATAGATATACAGGCAAGAGAGTGATCGACGATCTCAAGCTTGGGGCAAAGAGCATCAACAGCGTAACGAGCAAACAAATCATAAAGAATTTCTAAAACCTCGAGTTGATCCATGGAGATTCCGCGAAACTTAATGCTTTCATCGCGAGTAGGGTTAAACCAAAGAAGATCTCTCGCTTAGAGGAGCACAAGATACCACGCTGCACAAAGGAGGAATTGGTAAAGGAGGTGATCAGCGGCAGCGCAGTTGGCAATATTCATGACGTGAAGGATTTCTACGAAGACAATCTTGGTGATGTTAGCAAACTAATTGAGATCGTGAACCACAGTCAGCATATTAAGACGCATCTAAAGTTCTGTAAGTAGATTGGGAAAAGCCAGATGGTGCAGCTAAGTGCGATAGAATAGCTTTAAAGCTTCTTGGAGAAGGCTCGGGAGAATGATGAGATGTTGATGTCAAGCAATTAATAAATGATAGACAGCCGGTACCAAGATGTCGTAGATTCTCTTTTCAAAGTGATTTTCAGAAAGTGCGAGAGCAAGATGAACGCGGTGTGGCTCTTTGGTGACACCGATACTGGAAAAACAACGATCGCAAGAATGCTAAAACAGATATTTATCACAGAGAGATTCCAGGAGTCATCGAGTCAATTTCAGGTATCCACTGGCAGAACCGAGAGAAAGCCCTCAATAATTATCATAAATGAAATCAATCACAGGCAATGTTTCAGCAAAAAGAACATCGCAGTAATGAAGAGCTTCCTGGAAGGAGAGGGATACCCCATCAACCGCAAGTTTGAGGATCCGGAAGTGAAATATCAGCGGTGCCAGGTTTATATCACATCTAATAGCCTGCCTTTCAATAGTATGTCTGAGATTGATACAGAGGCCTTCCTAACCAGGATCACGCTAATAGAGCTATAAAAGGGCATCAGAGATTCCGGAAAGCCGTTCCCATTCACCGCGATTCATCTAGCCTAATACTTCTACTCGCGGCTACTGAGCGATGGAGACATCCCAGATGAAGCAGGTGAGACATTCGATGGTTCTACTGTCGACAACAACGACGACGGCGACAATTCTAATTGAGGCTTCTAAATATACTATATAAATTTGCTTAATTATTAAGATTAATAATAACTACTTCTAATACATATCTTCTTGTCTCCTGATAAAGTGATCCAATTCGGCTCAGATTAAATCTGTTTTATTAAAATGGCACATTGGTACATTGGATTATTAGATCATTGGTTCATTCCTTGTTTTTGTGATCCAATGATCCAATTTTGAGTAATCTAATCTAGTTAAATCATCTTTTTATAGGGCAGTTTATACTACATTCTGTGATCCAATGATCCAATAATCCAGTTTAACTGAATCAAATTTTAATAAAAGTAATCCAAATTAAAAGTATAGACTAATCAAAGACATGGCAGTTGATATTAAGGTTTTATTTCACTGTATTTAAAAAGATCTACAATTTCCTATTCTTATGTATTTTAGCAATAATTATATTTTATTAAAAGCTCTCGACTATTTTAATTACCAAATAATATAATAAATTACTTCTAATTAAAATTAACATTACTAAAATACATAAGAATAGGAAATATTAGAAATTACAAATATATCAGTTTTAAGTATACTATTACAACTGGCAATAATTACATTTATTGATAATACTAATTTGATTTAGAATATGACTAAATTGAAAATTAATTTGAAAATATATATAATTAGTGTGCAGTTGTGCAAAAATATAATCATTAGACTTGGGTTTGATTATTTCCACAAATCTGAAATATATAATTAGTTTTATAATTAATTAATTAGAAATAAAAGCCGATTGCACCATTCTAACACGGAGATGTTCTATTCGACTACTGGGTAATACGGAGTCTCTTATGGTGTTTGCGCCGAAAACAAAGTTCAGCTTCTTGTGACCAGTTACACTGATGCTTAAGACGAAAATGACAGATGTCTCTTGTGATAATGCTAAAATAGCCTCGTTGTTGACGGATGTGTTTGCGATCTTGATAGTTACTTCATCCAAGTCTATCCCAATGATAGTTGTTGGCATGTTCTGCGCTTCCTTTAGAAAAGACGGGCTCATACTGTTGCAGTAAGTTTCATGTTAAATTCTTACAGACTCTTTGGAAATGTTCAACCACAGATTGCTAAGTTTGACGACAATATCCTCACCATCACATTCGACCAGCTTAAAGACGGCGTATTTGAGTTGTTAATTAGAGATACTGAAGGTGACTCTCCATTACACGGTGTTAAAGCTGGAAGTTAGAAGGTACTGCTATAGCTGCTCATGAAAGACTGTTCAACATGCCAGATTACACTACCGATAACCATTAGAGACACGGCTACTGAGGAGCAGAGATAAGTATGCCATTTCTAATTAATTAATTATAAAACTAATTATATATTTCATATTTGTGGAAATAATCAAAACCAAGTCTAATGATTATATTTTTGCACAACTGCACACTAATTATATATATTTTCAAATTAATTTTCAATTTAGTCATATTCTAAATCAAATTAGTATTATCAATAAATTTAATTATTGCCAGTTGTAATAGTATACTTCAAACTGATTTATTTGTAATTTCTAATATTTCCTATTCTTATGTATTTTAGTAATAATATTATAATTTACTAGTTGTTTCATTAAATCTTCATACAAAGGGCAAAAATTATATTTTGTATCTTTAATTAATCTCACTCCTTATCCTTCTGATATTTATTAAAATATGTGTAATAATGAAAGTTCAATTTACTTTGTTTGAATAAAAAAATCTGTGAATTTATGAAATAATTAAAATAAAGAAATTTTAAATATTTATTTAATGCAATTTAAGAAAAAAATAAATCTTAAATATAAAATTATTATAAATATGATTAATAAAAATATCTAATTAAGTTTTTTTGAATAATTAATTAATTCAAAAATAAATTTATAAATATTTCAAAATATAAAGAATATTTGGTTTTTAAAATGTTTAATAATATTTCATACACAATTTCGATTCCATTTACTTCATGAAATACTTTAAAAGTTTTGTCATTAATGAACTTAAACAGAGTTATTACTTTTTACGCTGCTTCTTTTGCATCTTAGGCTGATAAAATTTAATCGCTAATTTCACATTTTGTAATTAAATTTACTTCATATTCCAATAACAATAATTAAGCCTTATATAAAATAGAAATATTTATATTTTTTAATTTAAAATATATGAATATTAATTCTTTCTATTTCACAAATTGGCTAACCAGTCAAAACATCACAAATTTTGAACTATTTCATTTTTTTGTAAAATCTTAAGAAGTAATATATATTATATAATTAAATTATTTAATTAAATATAAAAAAAATGATGTAATTTTTATTAGTAATTGAAACTAGGCGTCAAGAAATTAAAAACCTAAATAAATAGATTTGTATACTTTTTCATAAATATTGGCTTTAATAAAAAAACTAAAAATATTTTAATACTATAAAAACAACTAAAATAAATTTTTTATTAATAAGAATAAATTAATTTAGATAATTAGAATAAAAAGAACCCCTGACCAAGATGATTAGTTAATAAAAGAAAAATAACTTGATTTCTTATATTGATAAAAAAAGATAATTATATAAATTTAAATTTTTAAAAAATCCATTATATCTTTTTTATTCATTCAAATGACATTTAAGTACACATATAATTCATAATTTGTTTAATATTTTTATGAACAAGGCAATTATTAAAATAAAAGCCAAATTTACATTAAAATACATTTCGAATAATTATTATTAATTTTAATTATTATATTTCCGCTATTTCACTATTAATTTAATTAAACTTTTTATATACTATATATTAATTAATAGATTCAATAATTTTTCAAATGAATCAAATGAAAATTGTAATTTATATGATAAAAATATTACATCAATTATTTAATAAGCTTTATCTATTTATTTTTCTTAAGATATATTAAAACAATTTCAAAGTTACTTTGAGAAAAAAATAGTGTATAAAATTAAAAATGGGGGGGAGAAGTTTCCTGCCCCATCGATAAGCTTCCTGCACCCTTAGGAAGTTTCCTGCCATCAACATTAAAGCTTATATTATACATTAACCCTAATTAAAAAACATTTTAAATATAATTTCAAAGTTCATAGTTATCAATTGTATCTTTATATATTGTAAAATATTAAACACATATTATTTTTATAAATAATATTTGCTCCTTAAATAGAAGATTTGAATTTTTTATCATGATAAAATATACTCGATGTTGATGATGATTAATTAGTTATACTCAAAATTAAAAATTTATCAATTTACTGTTTAATACTAAAATCAAACCATCAATTTTAGTCGTGACGTAGACGTATCTGAAGTGAGTTGACGTGGCAATCAATGACCTGGCAAGTCGTGAACTAGAAAAACTCCAAAAAACCACCTCGCCCCCTATTCCACTTCTTCCTGTACAGAGATGCATACGAGACAAGAGCCTAGCTATTGACAAGAAGTATCTCCCGCAGAGCTCGCAGAGATCTGCTTCCTGTAAACAATTAAATGGGAGTCTGGAGAAAACGCTTACCAGGTTCCACCGCTGCTGAGTTAGTAGTCTCTGTCCTTTCGTTGTGGTAGCCTCATTAACCTGACCTGGTGTGGGAGGAAAATCATTATCGTTGGCTTCTATGGTTCTCATCGTCTCACTTTTGAAGGTTGAGCACCACCTTCATCCTGATCCCTATTACCTAGGAAGCTGAACTCACGCCAGGAAGCTCATCTAATGCAGGGAAATCCTTAGCGTGCAGACAACTCGAGGAGTTTAGGATCTGACAGATTGAACCCCGCCGACTGGCCCCTAATGCGGTGAACCCAGCAACCCCCTGCCTACCCTCAGCAGGCCTTAGTGTAGTAGAAAGCTCTATTAGAAAGTCTCCAGCCTCGGGCCCCTGTGGGTCACCCTATCCTTATAACTTTCTAATATAATATACTCGATGTTAAAATATAAATTATTATAACATAATTGATAATAAAGATTTTGGGAAATTATATACAAATTATTTATATTTATGTGGGGCAGGTAACTTCTCCACTTGGTACATAAATAGCTTCAGGGGCATGAAACTTCCACCCCAATTATAAATATGGTTTTTTAAGATTAAATTTGGATAACTAACTGGTTAATTAGAATCAAACTGTCTTGGATAATCAGTCATCAGTCTCTCTAATTTCCAAATAAAAGTATTTCTAATTTTAGTCAAAAAAATTTAATTAAATAACATGATTTTATCTATTTTTATCTGCTAACGCTGTATACACAAGTATTCTATTCTCTTCAAATTATTATAATTATTAAATATTTATACTTTTGCTAAATTATGCAATCATCTTGGTCATAGTATCATTAATTTAAAATAAAAATAATTAACTAATATATATTACTAATAAATATATAAATTATTAATTTAACATTGACTCTTAAGACTTAGTTATTAGTTCTTGGAAACTCAAAGGTTCTAAATTCAATTTTATTGTAGGCAGTGATTCGGATAACTCAATAAAATAAGTATATTAAAATTTGATTAAAATTTTTATAGAAACTACCCATTCTTTCATGCATTGAATATCTTGTTACAACATAGTTAAAAGTATAAATATAAATTATTGTTTTTTGAAGGGATTCCACTGGATTCAAAAGTTCTTGAGGGAAGTATTAAAATATCAATGTATAGTGATTAAAACTATAAAATATATGAGATATATGAGAATTTATAAAAAAACTAAAAATTAATGGGCATGTATTTTTGATTAGTTTACGTTTAAAATTAATATGATAAAATAAAAAAAATAAATACAAATTAAATTATGATTTGTTATAAATTAAAAATAATTGAGGATTTTTTTTACTTTACAATTAAAACTTTTTCTCGCCATGATTTAATATAAACATACAAGCCGTAAGATATTACTATGAATATCTTTTAAAAATTAAATTATTTCAATATTAAATGGATAGTATCGTTAATTTTTTTTACAAATAATATTTAGATTAATGTCATCATATTAAGTAATTTTAATTTTTTTTACTGTAAAACAAATAGCTTACTATACCTTTAAGCATTAAGATATTTTAATCCCTAATTATAATTTTGAAATCAAACTTAAAATATATGTAAAATTTTTTCTGGATTAAGTAATTTTTATAATTAAATTTAATTTAAAGTGTAAGGAGATTAGTCATAAAAATTTATTTATAATAAAATTCAATTATAAAATTTAAATAAGTACAATGAATAAGCATCTTCGCTTATATCTTTATTAAATTTACAATTTATATATGTTTAAATTCAAAAATATTTAATTTATAAAAAAATAATTTTAAAAAAAATAAATAAATATATTTAAATTTAATTTTCATTAATTAATTAAAGTATAATTCATTTTTTATTTATATCTGTATTCAAATTCTTAAACATATATCCTGTCTCTTTTTAGAAATATGTTTGTATTATTTAGTACTTTTATTTATATTATAAATTAAACGTCGTATTTTAAATGATTGAATGTAATTCTCAAAGCAAAATTACTTCTAAAATAATCTCTAATAATTAGAATTAATTATATTGTATTTAAAATAAATACTAGCTTAAGTCGATGATGCTTTTGCTAATTTAGATCTTTTCAAAAAGCTTTCCATTCAAAACCCTTTAAATGATTTTTTTAAAAATAAAATGCTTCAAATAGAATAGTAAATATATATTTATACCTAAAATCATGCTTATTAAAATGAGGAAGAATATTTTTAAATAGAAGTTTATCTAATTCCTCTTTAAATTTTATTGAAATTATTTTTAAATAAAGGAAGAATCTATAAATATTGCATTATAATTGTGTATAAATTTCTTTATTTTCCATAAGATCTTAGAAAATTTATTTTTCAAATTTTTTAATTCTACTTTATCTTATAAGTTTGGGTGAAACAAATTTATATTTTATTATTTTTTATCTACATAGTGATAAAAATTTCTTTTCAAAGTAAAAAGAGCAAAGTAGTTCATTTAAAAATTAGATAGTAAAAATAAAACGATGCATATTTTAATCTCATTTTTTAGTTATAATTTTAATGAGTTAAAGCTTTTAAGCTTCTTTTTGAAATTTAAACTTGTTAACTATACATAAGTCCTTTTGCAACTCAATAGAATTCTATTCTATGTGGAAAATGATAAGGTAGGTTAGATAGATTTTAATATATGGCTCTTAAATCTTAAAAGTATTCCAAACTCAAACCTCAAATTAATAAAAATGAACTCGCATTTTTATAATTTGCATCCACAGAAAAAGAAAGAATTAGAATGCAAGAAATTAAAGCACTAGTAAAAAAGAAACAAATCTTCCGTGCTAAGTTTGTCGAAAAAAAAGCATGAGTTTTTTTTAATTTTCAATAAATTATTCATTACAATTTACCCTTTATTAGCTTTATCATAACTTGTTTAATAAAAATAATAAATGCAATATTTTCTATTTATTAAAATTCTGAGTTTGAAGAAATATTAGGTTTTTCAAGTATAATTTTTTAATAACTCCTTAAAAAACTTCACTTATATAGAATGAGAAAATACAATTTTGTTTTACTTAGCTTCTCATATTTATTTCTTTAGTTTTTAACTTTTGAAGTTATCTTTTAAGATAGAAAGAATGATTATTTCCAACATTTTACTGCTTAAATTATTATAAGTATCTTATTTAAATTCTTACTTTATTGAAAAGAAGGATTAATTAAAAATATTTTTTCGTTCTCTTTACTTAATATCAAGATTGAGTTTGCTAAAATATTTATATTTTGATTGAGTCACATAACTAGTTTTTATGCACATGAAATTTTATTAAAATATCAAGAAATTATAGTTAGAGTTTTACAATAATTTTTAAATCTATTGAAAAGAATAATAATATCCCAATATTTATGGACTTACCACTTTTTTATATATATATATATATATATAGCTATAAGTTAAAAAAGTAACAAATTATTCATTATTAAATGCCAGACTTGTAAATTAAAAACTAAAATAATCAATTTAATACAATAAAGAAGAAAAAGATTTAATTAACTAAATTTATCGCATATTTAAGGTTTATTCCATTTATTTTTCCATTTTCTAAAATAATACTTATTTTAATATTGAATTACTTTATAATATTTCTAAATATATATTTAATTAAAATAGTCAATAATTTTGGGATTATTATTATGCAAGGTCCAAGAATAATTATGTTATAAATTATTGGGGAAATCTATTTTTTATTTTTTTATAAAAGAATGAAGGTTATTTTCGTAATCTAGAACTACATTAAACTATTATAGAAATAAATTAAAAACATCTTTTCAAAATTTAATTCTTTGATATTGAAATATTATTTTCTTTCTAAACTGTAATTTAATATGTTTGTAAATAGATATAATCAATATAATTCAAATAAGTATATATAAAATCTATTATATTCTTTGGAAAAAATTAAATATACTTTAAAATATCCTATACCAACATCTAGTACACTTTTTAACAGTATTCCTTATTTACCCATTAATTAGTTGAAGTCTTGATGTAGATAAGGAACTATCAAGTAAGTGTTTATAAAATTAATATTTGTTAAATAAATTGTTTAGAGATGTTAGGAACCCAATTCTGTCGATTTAAAACACAGTTAGCGAAGGATCAACTCCAACTTCAAGCTGCTTTTATATAATAGATAAATTTATATACTTAACATTTTAATAGAACATTGCTTAATCTAAGTCATTACTAAGTTCTTTTCAGTAATCAATACCCCAAAACCCCTTAGTGAGGTTTATAAGTGCTTTGATTTGTAGGGTATTGTTGGGGTCTTATTGGGGTTAGTAGAGAAAACGCAAGTTTTATGTGAATTTAATGTATATTTAATGAATATTAGGTGATTTAATTCAAACGAATTTTATTTGCTTGTCTTTGATATTCCTCTGGAATATTGCTCTCTTAAGTGGCACAAGTATGTCATCAAATCTTTACATTGGATAGGAGGGAGCACTGATTATTATTATCTCTACTATCATTTTTATTTCCTTGCATACAATTTCTTACTTGATATATGCTTCTCAGCTTAGCTGATTGATTATTTTTCAAACTTTGTACCAAAGTAAGCCATACTTTCCATATCACTCTCTAATATAATAGCTCCACTTGCCCATACATCCCACTAAACAGAGGCATTAGTCCATTTCTCTCTGATTGGGAAGTATCCAGGTGTCCCAAGAACCTTTGCTAAGGTTACTATCTCTTATCTTTATGCTCTATTGAAATCTATAACAACTACATCTAAAGGACAGAGGTTTATCATAACATTGTCAGGCTTCAAATATCTATGAACATATCCAAGTTAATGCAACTCCTTGACACCCTATATCATATCTGATAGTACATAATTCAAATCATCTGGGTATCTGTTATAATTCAGATAATTTCTCAGAGTCATTTCATATTTCTTAAGCCATAATGCGATATAACCGTAGCTTAAAATGACACCATTTAGCTTAAGCAAGTTCTTGCAATCTCCTCTCTAAGAATCATGTATTCGTTAGCAAACTCATTTTGGTACTGCTCATTCTTAAGTAGATAGCTGTAAGGATACACCTTATATGCATAATCATCAATTACAATAAGTTTTGGCTTTGCAGGAACGCTTATTTGCAAACAGTTATCAATACAACTGTTAATGTCAATTGCATTTAATGCAGGTGTTCATAGCTTTGGCTTAGAAGCATGCTAATATAGTTTTACCTACTTGTTGATTCATCAATTCATGCAGCTTCTATCTCTTGAGTCTCTCCTGTTAATCTCTTTATGACTCAATAGTATTTGACTTTCTCTTGGCAGGTATAAGCTTTTAAGTTTCTTTATCTTGAATAAAGAACTCGCTTTAGTGATGCTTTTGCATATTTTTCTTCACTTTTGCTGAATGGGTATAGGACTTCATACAAGTTGTGCATTAAAATCTGCCATCGACTTTATCATGCTTGAAATAGATCTTAGCTCTACCAGAGTGTATTTCTTTGATGTGCCTCTTCAAGCTAGAATCAGTTGAGAAGAAATTTTAGCATTCATTACATTAAAATGCTTTAACCTTTTCTACTGTGAGCTGTTCTTTTAACTCCTCAACGTCTTCGATTAGAGTTTAAATACTCATCTCTGCTCTCTGCTTCCTGATATTTATTTCTAGAACAAATACCTTTGATTCAAACTCAAGAGCTTTAAGCTCTGGCTCCTTTTCAATGTAGATGATTTCTGGCTTCTTAGTTTAGCCAAAGTTTAGCTAAGATTATCCACTGCCAAGAGAGACTGCTTTGCGATTTAAGTTAGCCGCCATGTTTAAATTCAAATTTAAATTTCTATTATTAATAAGTGAAAACCTCACTGGCTATACTAACTTTGTATAGGAGCTGGCACTGCAACAACAATGGTTTATTCTTAGGTGTTAGACATCATATTTATCTTAGTTTATAACTATAAGTTTTCTAATTTTATGCTTAATATTTTTTATTTTGGTACCAACTGAGAATAAATTCAGGTTGGTACTGGTACCAAGTAGGTTTTGAACCATTTGGGAACTTTTCCATTAAAACCTCATTAGTTTAAAACTTGGTACTAATTAAGTTTTGGTACTATTAAATTGGTACCAATTAAAATTAAACGAATTAAGTACCAGTACTAATTAAATTTAAACAAATTTAGTACTAATTTAATGGAACTAAATTGATAAAAATGGAGCTCCATCTCTGAAGTTTGTTATAGCTTCTACCAGCTTTCTCCACGTATCCTTACCAGTTTGACCTCCTATAAGATGCCCATAATTAATACTAAGATTTTTAACAGTAGGATCCAGAACTCTATATATTAAAATTTGAAATTCAATAACAAGAGAAGGAACAAGGTTGAAAACTATAAGTACTGCAATGAAGAGGGTTGAAGCTTAAGAAATGATCTCAAGATTTAGAAGAAGGGAAGATCTCTATCGATACCTCGCTCAAAATGGTAAGTATGTAACATTTACTTAATCAAATACTCTAGTGGGTTTATTCCTTCCAACCATGGAATGTACCAAAATTTATTTCTTAAAAGCTATATATTGTGATGAGAAGAAAGCATTTAAAAACAATTAAATTAAGTTGATAGACATTCCACACTGCCCAAAGATTTTAGTCACTAATCTTACGAGGATGAGATGAAAGATGAAGAGTTGGTAGTTTATCTTCCTTCCAAGAAACAAAACAAATCTCAAACAAGCTTCCCGAAAGAAACTTCTTCTTTGTTGTTCTTGGCACTTAATGAGAGAGTTATCTCAGAGAGATCATTTAAGAGGCTCACAAGAAACGCTACTCTATTTCTCCTGAAGATTGAAAGAAGCAAGGCATATTAATAAACGATACCTGGCTCGCTGAGCTTAAGAAGCATCCTTACCTCTCTAGTTAGCATTGTTTCAGAATTTTGTAAGGAAACCTGTTACTGGTATATTCCTAATGAAAGAGCATGCTAAGGTTCACAGAGAGAGGAAGTCATAGACTATTCATTAAGTGAGCAAGAGACTTTATAAAAGATGCTTTAAAGCCAGATGAAATGAATATAGATGCAGGAGCTGGCACTAAGAGAAGAAACATGAGCCAAGCAGCCATAAGAAGAGGAGAAGAAAGAGAAGCCAAACCCTTTTATGGGTCAATTTAATTTTTGAATATATTCATTCATTTAAGTCTAAAACTTATTTATAAACATTCATTCTTCCCTCTCTCGCACAAATTGTTGTCTTATCTACGCTCACTCTCTTAAAGCTGCTTTGAATTAAGTCTACTGTATCGATGGGCAAGTCATGCATAAGATGATACAGCAGCAGCTTCTTGTAATGAGTCTTGATTTAACTCCAGTAGAATTTAATTCCATTAAATTATGGGCTATAAGGAACGTTGTAAACAGGAGTTATGTTTAATTCTTCATAGGCTTTCTTAGACTCCCTAGTATTATGAACTGAAAGGTTATCAACAAACAGGATGATCTCTTGATTGCTATACTTCTCTCTGAGCTTATTTATGAACTCTATATACTACTCTCGCTTAATAGAGCGAGGGTGAATAACATAACTTTCTAAGCCTGAATCTTCGCTAATACCTGCTAAAATTGCATGAGTTACAACCTTTACTTTCTAATCGTAGACTTCTATATTATCATACTTCTTATACCAAGACTTATTAATAAAGGTGTTGAATGTAAACACAGCTTCATCAGCGTGTATGAACTTGATGTTATTGTCAATAGCCCTCTGCATTTAATCATATATATAGTTTAAATTATTACTATAAAATGGCACTGTAAAATCAATCACTCTCTTCACTCTGTTGACAGTCTTGAAAGTAATACCATTTCTTCTATAAATGTTGGCTGTAGTTTAAGGAGAGATACGCATGTCAGGAAACTTGCAATGAGACATCACAGCTCGCTAGTCTAGTGAAAAGTGTGCCCAATACTTTAAAGTCTTCGAGTCGCAGAGGTAGTCAATATGGTGCTGTGAGAACTTTTATTTTCTTGCAGGATGCTTTCAAGTGCCTGAATTATAATGCTAAACAGCCAACAAGCAATGATACCTAACTGTTAAGGCACTCTTGCGCAGGAGCTTTGGTATAGCAGCATAATTCATTACTGGTTTGATTTAGTCTATATTAATACTTGTACCATACCTAAGCTTAAGCAGTAAATCTAAATATTACTCATCATAAATAGACCCTAAATTTCGCTAATTTCTATTTCTCATTTTGCAATTTGACCTAATTTCTCTACTAACCCCAATAAGACCCCAACTATAACCTACAAATCAAAGCACTTATAAACCTCACTAAGGGGTTTTAGGGTTTTGAATGGTCTTTTCTAGATTTAGCATCATTATCATATAATTGAAAAATAACTTTGAGAAATAAAACTTAAACAAATATCACACTATATTTAATACATAAAACATAATATAGTATATGTTAAAAATAAAATAATTTTAAAATAAAAGTTTGTGAATTTAAGTGGTAACTATTTGAATAGAAAAATCTTTTAAACTATTTAAAAAAATTGAAACAGAAGAATTTAATTTTATTTCAATTATTAATTATTTTATTTCAATAATCAAGAACAAAATATATAAATTTTTAATCCGTATTCTTAATACTATTGATTCTCTTTGATTATAAATATTGTATTAAAATAATTTTTATTTTATAAATATTTTAAACTAAACTTAAATTTTTTATCAATTTTTATTTTTGAAAAATAGAGTTTAATTTATTATATATTTTTAATTTAAAATATAAAAGTCTAATAAAATAATTTGTAAATAAATATTATTATTATTATTATTTCCATTTTACTTTGTAAAATTAATAGATATTAAATATACTTAATATCAAATAATATTGTATTTAAAAATAAATTAATTTGAATAATCGAACCCTTAAATTCAATATTTGGTTTAAATATAATTCTTTGCACAGAATGTAATTGATATCTTAACTTACAAATTTAGCACCTTTAATTTCTATCCAAACATAAGATTTTTGCTCATTTTGAGAAGAATTAATATAATTTAAATATAATAGTTTTTTAATTTACTTATGAAGTCAAAAAAGTTATAATTTAAAATTTAGAAGGATTGAAAACTCTAATGAATTTATCGTGGAAAATTAATTATATTACTAAAATAGAGATAATTTGAAAATCAAATTAGATTAGAGAATAATAGGAAATACTAAAACTAATATAAATGAAAAATGCATGAGCTCTGTGATGAATGGTTTTTTATTTTTTTATTTTTTAAATAATGGCAGAACTAATTATTGTCATTCATAAATCAAACAGATTTGTAATCCTATTTATATGTAGTTATTGTACAGATTTATTAGGGTGACTGATTTCTCCCCTGAACTATAATTTAATAAAAATGTATAAACATTGCCATTAAAATGTTTAAATGTAAAATTATCTGATTATTTCTATCTAACTGGGTTGAGCCCCAGAATTAGTTTTTTAGCAGCTTTTAATTATAATAATATAATACAAATGTATTAAAAATCTATTGCAAAACTTTGCCTTGTAAAATTGATCTTTTAAGAGCGAATATGCAAACAAAATATCTTATGATTTCCTATCTTAAAAATTAATAATATCGGAAAATTATTGCTGAAATAGTTGCAATCAGAGTATTCATAGTATCAAGACAAAATTCGCACTTATTTATTGAAATATCTACACTCATTATATTATTTATTGATTATAAAAAATTCTAAAAACGTATAATTCATACAACATATAATAACAAATATCTTAATATATGAGAATAAAAGAATTTTAAAAGATGAAAATGCTATGAATAAAGTCATTTCGCTCTTACTTAGATCGTATTAACCAAATTTAATTTCAAAATCATTTATATTTTCTAAATAATTATAATAAAAATAATAATAGTAATCGTAGGGGCTATATATTTAATACAATAATCACTTTTAAATTCTTAAAATCTTAAGAATTATTTTTCATATGTAATTTAGGGTTTATTATATTTTTTGAATGTAGATTTAAATTTTTTGCTTTGGTTGATAATTTAATGAATTTAATCAAAAAGTTTTTGCCCTTCATTTCTCTCATGAAATTGCATATAATCACATTTAAAAACGTACCTAAACATTTTTTCATAATAATAGAATATTATATATTTATAATGATTCGTGGATATGCACTATAGCCGATTTGTTACTTTTAAAGCCGGTAGCTACTATCTGATCAAAGCTACAAGGACAATTGTATCCATATTCTCTATCATTTTAAAAAATAATTATTTATAAAGTATTTAATAATAATTAATATATGTTGATCTGATTAAGTTATTAAATTCTAAATATTAAATTGTTCTAAAACACATTTTTAGAAAAAAATCAAATATTTGATTTTATTTTGATCAATAAAAAAAATACTTTTAGTATTTAAAATATATTTAATTAATAAATAAATTTATTTCATTTAAAGATGTTGTATTTAATTTATTGATATTATATAATAACTGAAATAAAAATAAGAATATTTTATATAATAATTAAGTCAAATTTTGAGAAATTTCATAAGGGAGGTAAAAGAAAAAAAGTTTTTTGTAATAAATTTCTGTCTTTAAGATTGTTATCTAAATTCTTAAAAATACATAAAATTAATTGTGATTTAAATAACTACCAATAAATTAAATAACTAAATTTATTTAAATAATCATATGCCAACACCTATTTTATGGAGATAACCTCAGTTTAACCTTATCTTAGCATAGATTTTGGCGTTATTGAGCACAGCGTGTATTTTTAATTACTGATTAATACAAAGTTGTGAGTTTTTAAATTATAAGTTTTGTAATATAAAATAAATTTAAGCATTATTTTTATAAAATGGTTTTATTATTTAAGATTCCATTATACACTTTCCATGGTTGAACAGTCTTGATATAAAGCAAGATATTTTTAATTAATTTGTAAGATCAAAATTAATTATATCAATTATAAAAGAGCTGTAATAGGAAGCTAAGGAGCTTAAGCAGTGAAAACTTAGAAATTATGCACACACTTAATTTGATCTTAGTTATATACTATTGTTAAAATGAATGTGGTTGAGGTATCAAAATATTTAAATATTTATTGTCATTAAAAATTTACATAATATATTTGAATGAAATGTTTGATCCTTTATAAGGAAAAGTAAGGATACTAAGAACTAATTAATTTAAATTATATTTTTAAACAAATTAAAACAATTGCATAATATCATCTCTTTTTTTAAAAAAATTATCACCATTTTTCACAGTAGCTTGTGATTTAATAAAATCGTTTCCAAAAATAATTGAATTTAATAATAGAAGCCAAGGTAAGATGCCTTAGTATGGCTAATTTATTAAAAATGGAATTAAAGATAATTTATATAAATGGCCTTCCAATTTATAAAGTCCCGGTGTAATCAATGTCAATCAAAAAAAATTTTTGGGAAAAGCATAAAATAAGTAAATGTATTTAATTTACTTAAAAACTAAAATTATCTTAATTGTCAAATATTGTTCGATATTTACTAAAAAAAATCATTAATTTATAAAAATCTCCATTGAATTCCGTTTTTATAAAATTTAATCGTACATTTTAATATTCTAATTTATTTGATTATTTACATAGAATTTAAAAATAATATCTTATTATGATTAGTTATTTTAAATACCTATAAAATACATAATTTTTTAACTTAATTGCATTTATAGATATATAGCCTAAAAATAATTAGAAAAAATAAGTCTAATGCTATAGCCTTGATATCTCCCCAAATTTTATTTACATTAAAAATAAGATTAAATTATGTAGTACTTTATATTTTATTGAAGACTTTCCCAGTCTTTTCCTTTAGTATCTTCTGGCAGCATTCTAAGGTCAAATACTGGATCCGATTCAATACCTCAAACATTTTTGCATAAGAAATATTTTTAATAAAAATGTTTGAAATACTGTAAAATAATTTTTATAATAAGGCGAGATACATAAATAAATGATTACTAAAGAAGATTGCTTGATAAATTATTGAACAACTTTTTTACAAATTAATTTCTATATTAAATAATAACTAAGGCTTTGAAAAATTAAATATAATATAAAATAAATACGACATTTATATGTATTGATTATTATGTAAATAGATTTAAAAATCTTATTTTCTTAAAACATTATATATTTCTTCATTCATTTCAAATTTTGCTTGAAATAAAATAAAACTTAAGAATCAAGAAAGATAATTAGTGATACGAATAGTTTATAATATTCTATTAGATAGAGAGTATATAATTATAAGATATAGTAATTTTAAACGAAAAATTCAAGTTTAAATATAATATAACTTTAATGTTTATACTCATTAATACATTAGTGTTAAATTTATCATTTTATATTGTCTCTTTAAATTTTAATCATTTAGTCAAAATAAATATGTTAGCTAAATATGTGGAAAAAAAAGTTATTCACTTAGTAACTTTATTAAAAATTTTTAATAAATAAGTAAATTATATAGATAAGATATAACTTTATTAAAAAATTAATGGATTAGATTTAAAGTACTTCTAAATATTGTATATTACTATTGAGTTCTATAAAATATTAATTTTAATTGAATTTTTATTATAATTCTTTAACAACACACAGACCACATCTACATAAGTTTCAATATTAAACTAGTAAAAGAATCGATCAATTTGATCAGGTAGTACGAGATGCTTCTTTACAAATTCCCCAGTCATAATGTCATAGGCTGAAAGGAATTTAAGTATTAAAAATATTATATTTATAATTTGTTGTGGGCAATCATGATAAATATAAACATATAAAATTATTATAGAAAAATATACATAAAAAATATCAAAACTTTGAAAATATAATAGAATAGTGGTTACAAAATTAAAATATAAATATTTAGTCAGATTTATCAGTTAAAATCTAAAATTTTAAAAACCTAGGATCTCTTTCATAATTCTTAAATTTATTGTGTTTATAGCTTGTTTTCTATCATATTATGTGAAACAAATGTTAATAAAAGGGTTAACAGTTCTTGATAAATAAAAATTCTACTAGTTATAACAAATAAAAAATCATTTATTAAAAACATATTTGTAGTACATTAATATTGTATAAGAGACTAAATGTACTTTAATCTTATATGATTGATTACATTTATTAACGAGCATTAATTAAATTAATTTTATAATTTTTAATATTATTATAAAGCAAGGGTTTGTAATTGAACTATTATAGACTTATCAATTCTCAATATGAATCAATGTGGTGTAATTTAGATTTAATTAACTTAAAAAAATATTTTTTAAGTTTTTAATTCTTTAATTTTAAATATTATCTTAAATAATATACATCACTATAAGTTAAGCAGGGAAATAACTTTTAATAATTATTTTTAATTATAATAAATAAAATCAATAAAATTCTATCAATGAATTTATTAATTAATCAAGCACAA
Organism: Oxytricha trifallax; assembly: GCA_000711775.1. Taxonomy (NCBI): domain Eukaryota; phylum Ciliophora; class Spirotrichea; order Sporadotrichida; family Oxytrichidae; genus Oxytricha; species Oxytricha trifallax. Next base: position 69,450 of record ARYC01025608.1, read on the forward strand.
AGTTTGATTTTGATATTCTATGATTATAAAGCCCTTAAATATATCAACATAGTTTGAATTATATTTAAATATTATAATAAAAAATATTAGTGTTAAAGTATCCTTTGATGTACTAATTCCATTTTGAAGTCCTTATCTAAGATCTTTGTTTTTTATTCGTAAGAAAAATCATCATAAGAATTATGTTTTATTTAATAGTATGTGTAGTCAAGATCAAATTAAGAGGACTTCACATAGAAATAAAATATTAATTTAAATTATGAGAATACTTTAAAAGAGCTTTTGAATAATATAAATTTATTTGATAATTTTTTACCAAATATTTTAAACTTATAAGATTAAGTAGATAACTTGGGAAGTATTGATAGAACTTTCAATATCAAAGTTTGAGACTATCTATTTATACTCTCTGGTTGACATAAGCCCAGTCTTTATTTCCATATTAAATACCTTAAATAATAAATAATAATAATAATAAGATTAAATATTATTGTATAGAAGGCTACCAAGCTCATTTAAATGAAATAATAATAATTTCTATGTCTTCGAAAATTTCATCAACATATTGCTTGTGCCCCATTTAAATATTTTAATTTAATTAAATAAATTTAACCATCCCTTAATAAAAGTCTATCTAGCCAGTAGTCAGCAAAGTAATTGCATAGAAATAAATATATTTATTTATTAATATTTTAATTGAGTAATTAATCAAATTACTATTTAATATATTTAATGTTTTATTAAAATTTGAAAAACTTTAAGATTCAATTGTCAAATAATAATAATAAGATTTTATTTTTTTTAAAGTAATCAATTTTTATACTATTTTAGTATTGAGTCATATTAAAAAAATAATGATTAATTTAATGTTTTTCTGTAATGATATTTTTTGCTTTTATATATAATTATAATTTTTTCATTAATATATCTCATTGGTTTCAAAAATAATACATTTTATATTTTTTAATAAATTGTTAATATTATAATATCAATAAAGATTATCTGTTCTAAAGCGAATTAAGTGATTTGAGAGTAAGTATGAATGATTAATCAACAATTTAATTCAATATGCATAGTATATGTACAGTGATATTGTCTTTAATAGCTCATTTTACTCAGCATCTTCAGCTTCATGATCATGATGATTTCTCGATCAAATCTCGAGATCGGTGCTCATTTGGTTCCTCATGATCATAGTATCAGAAGTAGCTCATTTTAAGTTCCATCAGTTGAAATCTTGGGCACATCTCGATTTAAGAAGGATTTTTTTTAGCATCATTGTGAAAGTCAAGTCTCCATTTTAACCTTTGATTTTTTAATAATTTTGAGATTATAAGTTAATTTGTTAGGTCTGATTAAAAACTAACAAAGTTTTAATCAGACCTAACAAATTAACTTATAATCTCAAAATTATTAAAAAATCAAAGGTTAAAATGGAGACTTGACTTTCACAATGATGCTAAAAAAAATCCTTCTTAAATCGAGATGTGCCCAAGATTTCAACTGATGGAACTTAAAATGAGCTACTTCTGATACTATGATCATGAGGAACCAAATGAGCACCGATCTCGAGATTTGATCGAGAAATCATCATGATCATGAAGCTGAAGATGCTGAGTAAAATGAGCTATTAAAGACAATATCACTGTACATATACTATGCATATTGAATTAAATTGTTGATTAATCATTCATACTTACTCTCAAATCACTTAATTCGCTTTATTATGAGTTATATATATGAATTAATACACATTTATCCTTGATAATTTTAATTATAAAAAACATTTTATTTTTAATAAAATACTTGGAAAAAATTTAGTTCTATCAATTCATTCTAATTTATAATTTATATCTTACTATAAATAAATCACTATTCTTAAGATTTTAATATTGTAAATTTAATACTCAAACTAACTGATAAAATATAAAATTTGAATATAAATAATTATAGACCTTTCCTTGAGTACATTTATAAACTACTTTTCAGATTTATAAATAATTTAATAAATATAAATGATTTTACCAACATTTTAAGCTTTCTTTGCTCTTTGATAGATGTCAGCTTGCTGCTTAAATTATTGCAAATAAATCGAATTTTCAGCAATTTTTTTATTATTATTAATTTTAATTCATATAGTTAAAATTATATTTTTTTCAGCACTGACCTCACGGTTTAATACTAGACTATTGATTATTAAATTTATATTATAAAATTTGAATTCTATAATGATAATTTTTGTGTTTTATTTAATTTAAAATTATTGAAATCTAGGACTGACTGTGAAGTTTCAAACATTATGCATATTTAATCTTCACACTAAGGCTCTTCGGTAATATTTGTATTGTGAGAGAAATAATTATTCAATTATAAATTATATTAGAACATCCCAACTATAATATTTGCAAATACATTTGAATATTGAAAATCAATTATATATAAACTAATAATAAATAAAAATCGTAGCAGTTAAAAAATTGGCCGATTTAAACAATCTAGGGCTCATTCGATAGGGAATTCAAAATTAGCTGGACTTTACTATTGGCGGTACTATTTTATCGAATAGAGGAAGTAAGATAACTCGACTTAAATGTAAGGGTATAATTTAATGAGATTATATCTGTTTAATTTAAGTAGAGTATCTCGCTGAAGGAATGCGATAAAATAGTACCGCCAATAGTAAAGTCCAGCTAATTTTGAATTCCCTATCGAATGAGCCCTAGATCTTTTAAATCGGCCAATTTTTAACTGCCACGATTTATATTTATTATTAATTAAATTATAATTAATTTTCCAATTCAAATGAATTCCTACTATATTAATTTAATATGAAAATATACTTATCAATTATATTTTTTGCTTGGTCTAATGAGTTAAAATATAGTTTTAATAGTAATTTATACTTTTAGTATTTTTATGAGTTTCAAAATGAAATTTTGCACAATCTATATCCCCAAGGACATATTACTTATTTTAATGAATATTGGATTCATAGTCTGTAATCCATATCTTGCTATGATTAGCTATCACAAGGTACTAAACTATATTCACATAAAATATATAAAATTTCTACGTAATAAATATTATTAAAATGGTTTAGCCAGTTCTTGTGAAAAAGAGCACTAAAAATATGTATCAAATAATAATCTAATAGATTAGAATTTATTAACTTACTATCTTTTGATTCGATTGGGAGGTTTCGCAACTTTGTCTAACGGTTATTTTCTAATAAATATAAAAGATTAGATTTTTCCACTTCCAGGGTATAAACTTAAGTTAATATATTTAGAAAAATTACTATTATAAATAAATACTATACAAGACACAATTTTAACTCATATACCAACAAACAAAATTTAATCAAATTATTTTGAATAATTAATAATAAAATATACCAATTTCTTATCGGTTCTAGAGATTTAATAGTTAGTTAATGATTATATAATATAAATTTATATCAATACTATCATTTTGAAAATTTTAAAATACCTTAATATATCTATAATAATAATTATGAATATTACTTTTGAGGGGTATTTGACGTTTGAGCTACTTATTCTTATCCCATATTTGGATCATATATGAACACCCTCTGTTTTCATCAATCATTTCTTTCACATCCATTTCAAAGAATATAGGGATCTTTTTATTTATAAATAATTTTGTCTAGATAGTTTAATTTTTTTTTTAAATGTTACAAAATTTGCAAAATTTTTAATTATTAATGGATCTATTCATAGTAGTCATCATGGTAGCAAGTCTCAATCCTCTTATATAAATCTATTAAAAAACGCTTAAATTCCAATTAAAAACTTTTTAAGATTAGGCTTAGTAGTGTTTTTTGGGGAGGGGCATTTTTCTGCCTATACTATTTTTAATACTTATTAGAGAAGTTTATACCCCTGTTAATTCCTCACTATTATTAAATTATTTTCTTCGTTAATATACTTTCTTTCAACTAAAAATGTCAATTTTTTACTAACACTTACAATATACATTTAAACTGATAATAATTATATTATTGATTTTATTATTCTACTATTTTGCTACTTTTATTTTGATGTTCTTATTAAAGTTGACAATAATTAATAGAATACTCTTAAATTTATCATAAATTATTCCTTCATATTATATTAATATTAAATGCCATAAGACAGTATATTTCTAAACTCTTAAATGATAATTATTTGATGCATTTACGAATTATTTTGAAAAAATATTATTGAAAAGTTTTTTTCATAAAAATTTCATAAATATTCCAACTTTATTAAATGTATAGATAAAAAAAATCCTTTAGGTTTGGAAAATTTCCCCTCCACTGTTTGCCATTATACTCATACTTACGAGTTAGGTCTACAAGATATGAAACTTTATAATAATTATTAATTAAATTGTTATATAGATTAAATAAACCTCATTGAAGTAGTATTAAATTTTATTTAAATTAAAAGTAGTCGTTTGAATTTTTCACGAGTAAATTAGGATCAGGTAATTCCTTTCGATCTTAAGTCATAACTGTAAAATCCTATTTTTGTAGTATTTTAAATGTATATTTTAATTAATCTAAAATTAGTAAACAAAAATTATTTATCAAAAATTATTGTGTAAAATCCTATCTGGAGGATCTTTTAGTATCAAATGGGCTAATTTTGTTAGAAGGAGGTCCATTAGGAAGAGCGTTCGTTGAGGTTTACATTTAAATCAAATTGATTTCAGAAAATTCCTCGCTTAACACGAGCTTATCGTTTTGCATGCTGTCTTAGTTCATAAATAATTTAAATTAATTTTTTATAATATTGCATTCATCAGTTATGTTTTTTAGCAACTTAAATAGTCTTAAGAAGTATTTTGTATATTTAATATACTGAATAGTTGTATCTTATTTAGAGATATTTATAAAAATTTTGATTACAATAACTTCTACCTAATTAAAATTTTTTTAATTATTTATACAATCAATCTCTGCTATAAAGTTGATATATTTAGATTGATTTGATGTTGAAAATCAGAAAGAGATAAAAACTTCCAAGAATAAAACAATGTTTATAAAATTCTTTTCTTACAAGAGCAAGTGGATTTGTTAAAATATCTTAACTATCAATTTTATAAATAGTTTGTAATAAAATTAGTATTTTTTGCTTCAATTAGTAATCTTTATGCGTATCAAAACTTTCATTTAAATTTGATGACGATTTACTTTGAATAATGAATATTTAATATTAAAATTTAATAATTGAGATTATTTCAAAAATTCACATCCAATCCCATTTGAGTAATATATTAAATCATAAGATAAGTTTGGTCAAATAGCAATATTAAAACATCAATCATAAATTATGGCCATTAATTAAAAAAACTATGATATTCCTATGCTTATTATCTTACTAAATCTGATTATTGTTAATATATAAACTTGTATATGAAATCAATATTTAGAAAAATAGAAATATTAATAATTTATATGTTTGATGTCATAGCATTTCAGGTGACATATAATAATTTTTTTGGTTTCCTTTGCATAATTGGATTATATTTTATAGTAGAATAAAACATTATATTTCAATTATAATTAAAAAAATAATGTATTAAACTATTAATGGAGCAATAGTCTTGAAAGTAAAATAGAAATTATTTTTAAACTTATATGATTTTTAAAAAATGTAATATTTAGGATATCTTCATTTGTTTTTAATAAATAATAAATCTTTAAATCTAATTTTTCATAGTTTTTTGTATTTAGTAATAATATTAAATATCAAATTATAATGATACTACTTTTCTTACAAATAATTACTTTAATTGAAAAGATTCAAAATTTAATTATTTAAAATAAATGTTAAAATTTAATTTACTTTCAAATATTAAACATTTAATATTTTATTAATTAAGGGTAATTATTATATTATATAATAAAAATAAGTATAATATTTTGTAAATTTAAACTATAAAGTATAGAATCTCATTATACATAAATTCTTATTAATATTATACTTGTAATATATTAGTAAATTCTTCATTTTGCATTGAACAACTATAATATTTTAACAAGAATGTTTAAAATATTAACAATATTAATTAATAGTTCAAATTGCTGCATTTATTTTTAGTTTCTTTTATGAATTTTTAAGCCAAAAACATTAATTGTATTTTAATTTAAAGCATATTTTTATTATTAAACAAATAATATGCTTTATGATAATATATGGATAATTCTACTAAGTTATATATTTCATTTAGCTAAGTGAATAAAATGAAAAAAAATATAATCTCTAAATAATTAAAGCCAAAGGAAATTATACTGAATTCTATAATATCTCATTACATAGATACTTATAAAATAAAGTAAGAATTAAAAGATACTACCATATTTAAAATAAAATAGTTTATAAAATATTTGTTAGACATCATTTTAGTAGAAATTTTAATAATAATCTTATAAGAAATTTAATTATACATTTCAATACCAATAAATCGATGATATGAATGTTTTCTTAATTAAAAATAATGTAAAATTATTGTTTTAATATATGAAAATTAGAATATATTTCGAAACTTAAATGGTTTTGGAGTAATTCAAATAAAACAACAAATTTATAGATTATTTAATATTTATTAACATAAATATCAGTACTTCAACTCAACATTCAATGTTAACATTATTTTCTATTTTTTATTATTTTGCTTCTATGTTTAAAAATTAAAATAAGCAAACATTTTTTCGCCTTGCTTATAAAATAATATGTATCGAAATTTCATTTTTAGATTTTATTTATTTTAATTAATTCCTAAAAGTATATTAAAGTTAAAAATATAATCGTTGTTCAAATATTAATTATTAGTAATCTCTTATATCATTTGTGTGACTTAATACCATTTTTGAAATAAATAATGTAACAAAAATTAATGATAAAAACAAAACATTTAAATAAAATAATAATGCCACCTTCTTCCTCTGCATTTTACAAGCTCTCTTCTTCTTTTTTATATATATCATAATAAATAATATTTTATAATAAATCTTTGTGTTCCTCCTCATTGTGTTCACTTTCTTCTCCGGATTCTTCATCACAACTTGCTTCATTATCATCGTCAGCAATTTTATAGTAATCTGCACATCCAGTACAAAGATATTATTTTATATTAAACTATTATGTGAGATATATTAAAAATAAATTAATAATCAAAGGTCGAATTGATGTTCTTGACAATGATAGAATGCTTAGTAGATATCTCCATTATCAATATTGTCACTGTTCCAACACTTATAGAAATATAAATTTATTTTAATAAATGTAGATTCTCAAATATTTGAAATTTAACACATATTTTCAGATTTATTAAAAATTAACTCTAAACTTTAAAAAAAGGATAAATTGAAATAAGCCTTAAAAGTATGAACTATTAAATAAATCAAGAAATAGTTTCCATTGCAATTGAAACCAGAAGCGTACTCTGGTTTTTTCTCCTTCAACTCAGCAAATGTCATCTTATCCAGAGGGTGATGATGGGCATCATCGTATTCTTTGAAGCACTCTTCACAAAAGTTAATTTAAATCACTTCTACATTTATTAAATTATTTTTAAAGTCAAAGTCGCATGTTGGGCAATAAATCCCAAAATATATTAAGATTCAGATTTATATAAATGATTATAGTTAAAAATTCAATTTTACTTAAAAATCTTATATATTTCTGGAATGTAAATTATGAAACTTTATAAACAATTGAATAATCAGTTTTACTACTAATTTTTGGAGCTATTTTTAGATTTAAATAAATTATAAATCAAAGAATTTAGGATTTAAATGATAAAGAACTTAATAATAAATTTAATAAGAAATAAATTTGTATCCAATTTTATTCTTTTTTTAAATTTTACTTCTTTGTCTTTAAGGTCTTCAATCTACTTCTCAGTCATATTCTCAGTGTTTGGTTCCTTTCTCTTTTTATATGTAAAAAAAAATTATGATTAATATAGTTAAAAAGGTTTTTAGTAATAATTTTATTATTAATTCTTGCACTAAACGAATCTCAAACCCCCGCAATTCCAGAATTAATATTCGCCCTAATGCTATTCTTAGACCTCAGCGAGCAACATCTTAGTGAGTTTATGAGAATGAACATTGACCATAATTTCTTCTTTTTCAGTCTTAGCTGCCTTCAACATTTAAAGCTTAATTTCACCGATTCTCTTTAAGACTTGTTGGTTCACTTCGTCTTGTTTTTTGTCTCTGTTCTTCTCTCTTTCTAGTAAACTATTAAAGTTAATTTTGTGGTTTAAAATAATGAAGTAAAAATGCCATTTACAAGTAAATTAATTATATTTGTAAATGTTCTATAAAAAAGGGCAAATAGCAATTTAAGTAAAGCATATTTATAAGCTAAAAGATAAGGTCCTATAGTAATTTATTTAAGTTTAAGGAAGTCTGATTGTCTTTGACAGAAGATTTGATGGAAGTAACAATTTCATTTAGCTCATTGAATTTCTTCTCAATTTCATCAATAACTTGATTTTCTTTTTCAATGTCTTAAGCACACAATATGAATCTGTCCTTCTCAGCATATGTTTACCTTTTTATTAATGGAATCAGATACCCATTCTCAGCAATAATTGAAGCTTTTTCTTAGTAACTGGCTCCCTATTGATTTTCGTTAACTTTCTCGAAAGTTGAGGAGATAATTGCAATTAGTAAGTTAAGCATGACGATCATATCTAGAATTGTGCAAAGAATCCAGAAAATCCAAACAAGTGGGACAGCCACATCTCCAAAGGCAGTGGTATCGTACCCTCCTAAAATCATAGAGTAAGCATATAGTACAGCTGGTATAAATGATTCTGTGAATTTCATCTCATCTTCGTTACCCTCTGAAAGTCTTAAGAAGGCATCTCCAAAACCAGCAACTGTTATCAATAAGACAAACAAGAAAATTCCCATATCAACGATAACCTCATAGACAGTTCTGATCAAATAGTTTGTAGCGTCGAATACTCTGAAAATTGATAAGAACTTTAGCCACATTAGATAAGTTGCAATTGCTAACACTACTCTATAATATAATGTACCTAATAAAATTTTATACATGTGTTTACACTATATTCAAATGAAGGTTGATTTCATGACCTTAAATTTAAAACCCAAAATATATAATTTAAAATGGTTTATTTGTTTTAAATGGCTAAAACTTAATTTTAAGTATGTTAATATAAGAACATTAAAGACATAGAGAAAAAAAGCAGTACTAATAATCTACTTTTAATGTTTAAACTTAACTTAAAAAAATAAAATATAAAATACCATTAATTCTCTAAAAAAAAAGAAGTTATTATGGTTTTAAATCTCAGCAAACTATAATTAAAATATTATAATTTATTTTATTTGAAATTATTTGTAGAAAGATTGTTGGATGATGACACCACATGGAGCAAGAATATCGATATAGTTCCAGAAAGATGTAAAATATGCTAGTCCAGTATAAGAAACTTGCCTCAGTTCATTGAATAGAATGTAGGCACTAAATGCCAAAATAATAGCTCCCATTGCTATGTTAGCATTGTAATAGTCATCGTCGTCATTTCTCTTCTCATACACTATGTTTACTTTATAAAACATGATTTTTTAAAACAAAATCAAGAATGATTAAATTAATCATTAAGTTTTAAATGTTTGTGTAACTAACGAAAACAACGTGGTAGAGGAAGAATGGCAAAATAAGTCTCCATAATATAGCATTTCTAACAATAGGATAGTTAATATAATCAAATTTAGCAGAAGTAAGTAAAAAAAGTTAATATTAAAGAGAAGAAATTCTTAAAACTAGTTGATATCAATAATTGCCTGGATAGCTTTGTTATTAAAGAAGTCGTAGGATTCTAGGTCGTTCAATTGATTGAATATTTTAGTGAAACTTGGATCTAAGTAGTGATATACTGATGGGATATCAAGTATTTCAAGTTTATCTCAATATTTATAATAAAAAAATTGACTTCTAAATATTTAATTGAGATTGATTCAAATCCTATAATTTGATTTTAAAAATTTACACATAAAGTTTGACCATCTTAAAGTCTTTAGGTTTTCCATCTTCAAATCTTGATCTTTACTCAGCATGTAAAACAGGTGTAGAGATCATTTTCTTGTTATCTTTTATAATTCCCATAGTAAACTCCTCCAATTACTCAGTCTACAAAAATCTTGATTCAAAGTTAATTTATAATTAATTCTTACCTCCAATTTTTTATTTATTATCATTGATTTTGATTAGCAATATAAAATTATATATTATTTATTTTAAAGTAGTCAAGGGCAATTTAGGTTTTAGTTGAAATGATCTCATCGTAGAAATTATTATTTTAAGGATTTTTAGCAATTATTATTGAGTTAATTCTTATTGTTTAATGATTACATTAAATATTAAAATCCTTTATGCATCTTGAATGGTGATCAATACCATAAAACTTGAGATATTACATAATTTAGAATACTTGTCTTCTGTCAGTAGATTCAACTCCACCTGCATACACTATCGAGAATATATGGTTTATATTATATATTAAACTCTTATTACTCTAAATAATATAATTAAATAAATCTATTAAATTTATTAGAATAGAGTCTCTTTCTCAAAATTTGGGAGGAAGGGAATGTGATGTATAATTCCTTATTCTGAATTGTGACATCTAGCATAAATTTATTTGATTTAATTGATGTTGCCTGATAGTTCATGAAGGAAGTTATTACCTCTTAATTTTATTAAATTATGAGTAAATAACTAGTCTATTTATTATTATATTTTACATTTTACTTTATATCTCTTGGGAAAATATTGTAGATCAAACCTTCAAGATGCTGTTCTGAAAGATTTTTATAATTATTACTTTAGTAAAGCTATGATGAATTATAACTTAGGATAATTTGAATTATAAGTTATCTATTTGAAAGATCATTAATGCTAATAAATTGATATGATAGATCTTCAACTAATTGCCAATGCAGGTAGGTAAATGATTGTTTTACATAATCGCCTTAAAGCCTATAGATACTCTAGTTTTTATCGATTTCTTCAGGATATCTGTTCAAATAGTAGTCTGATTTTTATATATTCAAAATTGTTATAAAATATGCACAATAAATGCAGTTTCAAGTAAAAATAACTCTTAATAAATAGTCAATATAAATGATTTGTAGTTATGATAACGGACTTTCAAATTTTGAATTAAATCTTTTTCCTCAATTGAATCTATTTGCTCTAAAAAGAAGGGAACAAATTAATAATTACTCAAAAATAAATTATCATATGCATTCGTTAAATATTCATCTATTTTTTGGGAAATAGACATAATTCTACTTAAAAAAATAAATAAAACATCTTTATCATATGTATCTTTAATAAATTTCTCTTTAAACATTGGCCAAACATTGAACTAGATAAAGTAAACAAACTTAAAATTAAAGAGAATAATGTATGGATTATCATTACAATGCCAAATAAATATAGAAGAGTTAGATTTTAATCTCTTTTTTTTAAGATTACAATTTTTAAATTTGAAAATTCTTGTACAAAATATAATTTCTAATAATACCCAAATATTAATATATATTAGTTTTGCCTCTTATGTAAGATTCCAGAATATTTTTTATTGAATTTCAGTCATTTTTTCATTTTTGTGATGCGCGCTGTTATAATATAAAAGAAAATATGAAAAATTACTTCAACGATCTTCTACTTCATACATAGATATTATATCTTAAATTGAATAGAAGGGAAATTATTAAATACTTCTATTAATTTTGACGATTTAAAATGCACGATCGATAAATCATCATACCATTCATGACTATTATATTTTCCCTTTATCTTTAATGGTATTTTTGGCCTCGTCATATTCGTACACTATTTAAATGCCAATAAATTATAATGAAATTAATCTTATATATATATATACAATAATATCAAATTTATATAAAAACATTATTTCTGTTCCTGTGCTGTGCATGATCTTAAACCTGTTATTACTTATCCAAACAAAACTATTAACTGCATTTTTTGACCAGCTTTAGTCTACTGCATTCAAAATGTTTTAATCGATTGTAATCAAGAATTTTCCAGTTAAGACATCGTTTATAGAAAATTGGCCTCTTGCTTTCAAAAATCTCAAGTAGTATTTATTCTTAGAATTTATATTGATTTTAAAAGAAATAGGTTAAGAAGGAATTTATGTGGTTTATTTTATTATATAATTTGATAGTACTTTAAATCTGGACTAATGAAATGAGGGTGAGGTAGTCTCTCATGGTACCCATCTGAAGGTTCTAATTGACTTGGATAATCAGAAATAACTCTGACAGGCACATACTAAACTCTGTGACTATCATCACAGTCTGGAATTTATTTCGATTGATAGACAATCACTCTTTAAGAATCTAAAACAAATCTGATCAATTTAATTGAAATTTTTATTTAAACTTAATATTTAGAGTCTAATTTGCAGAGCATAATTTCAAAATTGGTGCTGAAGTAAATTAGATAATATATTGTTATTTTTAAAAGATTAAAAAAAGTATTAGGATATCGGGTAGAGAAAACTTATATAATTTATTATGAGGGGTTTCTTTTATGACATAAATAAATTTAAATTATAAATAAAGTAACATTAATACTCAGATAGTTCAGGGAACTCAAACTTTTTGAACTCAATTTTATCATAATCTACTATTCTCACAGCTTTAATAAAGAATTTATTCAATGAATAATCTTTTAATATAAATTTCTTATAATTTCTTAAATATATTAAATTTAAGCTACCCATTCTTTTAGTCCTTTGACACTTTATTATGTTCTAGTTTGTTGCAAGTTTTCTCTCTTTTCTAAAAGTGAGGGTGGGAAATATGAATCAATTTTTTGTTAGACATTCAAACCCCAAAATCCACTTTACTAAACTATGGTCAGTTCTAAATCATTAAATTTAAAGGTTTTCAATTAATTTTATTGGGGATTTAGAGAGTATTAAAAAAAATATATATAATTATTGTTTTATTATTTCTAAATTACTAAAATTTAAACTATAAATCCTAACAAAAATTGTATTATTTTACTTTTTCTATCAATTTAAAATTTGAACAAATAGTTAATGGGATTTAGAGTTTTTATTCTCATAACTTAAATAAGGGGTAAATAACTAATAATAATTAACTATTATTAAATTTCAGCTACTTTATAATATTATTGGAAGTTGGAGAATAAATGCTTTGAACAATAATGTTTTTTTTTACACAAAAATTAATATACCTCAAGAACTTATTTTTGGCTCTTGATACAGCAAGCATAAGTTTTTCTGCTTATTTTCACTTTTTTCGTAATCATCAAGATTCACAAGAAATTTATATTAAAGATTATGATTTATAATAAAATGAAATTTTTAATATTTTTTTTATGATTGAGAATAGAATCATTTGTATTAGTCTTTACTCTATCAAATAGTTTTTAAATAACATTTTTGCTATAATAAGTTCATAATTTTTGCTCCCCAAATAAATATTTTATGTTTAAGTATTGTTAGACGATGCTTCACATGATTGAATAAGTTATTTCTTGAAATAAAACATTCTTACAATGTGTAATTTTAAATATTTTTTTAAAAATGGCATAATAAGTTAAGTGTAAAGTATATTGCTAGTTATATGGCATTTAAAAATATATTTAAATGTTCAATTCTCATTTAAAATATTCAATCAAGAGTCTATTAGTATCAAAGATCCAAATAGTGAAGAAATAAATATTTAAGATTTTAATATTTAAAAAAAGAGTAATTTATGAAAAAATTATAACAGTAATAAAAATTTTGCTAGAAAACAATTAAAATTAACATAATTGAATAGGATTTAATCAAAAGGAAACACAGAATCCCCACTCGTTATTGATAAAATAGATAAAAAAATATGAAATTTGATAAAGAGAGATTAAAGAGTAAATTATAAGTCATCTTAACTGCCACTAAATACACATGGCTCAAATCATAATTTAATTAAACCAACTTTTAATTTTAAACTCAATTGTACATTATAAATTGTACAGTCTGATTTTCTAGATTTTTATTTGTACAATAAGCGTAAGCAAGATAAATGATTAATAAGTAATTATAATAAAACTAATAGAATAAATACCTAAAAGGTGGAGAGTAATTCTACATTTAAAGTCTCGCATATTCTTAGTACTAACACGATCACCTGATGATTTCTAGGACTTCTCAAACAGACGATAAGAGAACGAACGGCCACTTTTTTATCCTGGAGATCAAAACTGATGATGGCTGCAAGGCCTATTCTTAATTAACTGAATCACTAATGAAAAAGACATCAAAAGTTAGCCAAGGAGGGATATCCGGTAAATCTCAAATACAAGCATCCCATAATTAGATTTCAGTAGTGCTAGATCACAGTGATATCAAACCAGTTGCCTTTTGACAAGATTAGCGATAGAGAAAAGAAGTTATTTAGACCAGGAAGATGATGGCCGATTCCAGTCAGGAGATGATATAGGATGATGAGAAGTTTCCATTCAACGAGGCCTAGCTCGCAATGTAGTTTAAGCAGCGATTAGAAGATGAAGGGGAGGCAGAGATAATGAAGGATAAGCAGACAGTAGCTGAAGATACACATGTGAAGACCTCGATGAAGCCCATAAATTAAACGGCTGCATAATAAGTTTGATTCTATGACACAGATCATATTTGAATAGTTAATAACTTTTTACTTATTTATAATCATTTATCTTGCTTACGCTTATTGTACAAATAAAAATCTAAAAAAATCAGACTGTACAATGTATAATGTACAATTGAGTTTAAAATTAAAAGTTGGTTTAATTAAATTATGATTCAAGCCATGTGTATTTAGTGGCAGTTAAGATGACTTATAATTAACTCTTTAATCTCTCTTTACCAAATTCTATATTTTTATATATATTATCAATATAATTATAATTTATAGTTTTCCATTATAAAGAGTCCAAGAAATCAAAAAATTAATTTATTAAAATTATAAACCAAAATAATAAAAACATTAAATAAACAAAAATCAAGTCATTTTGTCTATTCAAGATCACATTCAGCTATAATTAAAAATAAAATTAAGATTTATTGGTACATGTTATATCCAATTTGGACATCAAGAAGTGTTCCTTAATTAGATTATTATTATTTACCCATTAAAAACACCTTGTCTTAATGAAGATATGGCACCATTACGAATAAAAATATTTCAAATTTCTAGAGATTATTTCATTAATTTTTAAATTAATGAAACATATAATTGAAAGAGTTGACTGAGTTAATGAAGCCAATTCTTTCTTAATCAGAGAAATTGGTAAGCAATGGATCGACGCCTATATCGTTCTCATTTAGAATAAAAAAAGATTAAGACGATTGTATTTGAAAGCAATGCTAAATAGTTATTTAATTCATATTTAGCAGAGTTGCGACTACTTTCTCTTCAGTTAACAACTTGCTAAAGTCAAACATTACCAAGCCATAAGCTGCAGAGTCTAAAGTTTTATGTAAAAAAATATGATAAAATCGTAATAATTTCCTATAAAGGTTCCCTATACTCAAAATATAAACTATCTGTATTTATATAAAATTTTTATTTTAATTAAGAAAGTTTTTGCATATCGTTTTAAAAAAATTAATGACGTATTTTTTACTCAATAACAACTAAAAATTATGAGGTAAATTTTTATTTCTACTATATAGGATCTAAAGATGTAGAGTGCTAATATATTAAAAATATATAGAATGTTGGATGGATTTTATTTAAAAACATTAAATAAAAAAGAGGTGTAAATAATTGCTATTTGGAAAGAGTTATAATTATATAAAATAGTTTCTCTACAAAGAGCATAATTGATAGTATTAGTGATATATCTGAATGATGCAACTTAATATCCGCTATGCTCTTTATTTTTACTAGGATCTTGCTTTTATAAACTGTTAATATACAATGATATAATAGCAATAAGATTATAAACCCTTAAATTTTTTTAAATTATTGCACATTATTGACTCTAATTGTCTTCGGGCAAATTGATATAAATGAATTTGGATGTGAATGATAACTTATCACATATTAACTTCCTTAATAGTCATTCCAGAAGAAGTCGTCGTTATTGCTATATATTATTATAAAACAGCTATCTATTGTATTAATTTAATTAATTCATTTTCTTAATTTATTCTAATTAAAAGAATAAAGAGGAATTTCTTTTTCTAAACTAAACTTTCATTTTTATTTTACCCTACTTAGTCTGAATTCTTCAAGTTGCATAAAGTATGTTTTCCTTAACTGTTAATCACAATTAAAAGTTCCTCTAATTTTTAATTATATATTGCCTGAAACACTATTTTCTTTACTTATGATTTGATTTAATTTTCAATAAATTCCTAATTTTAAATAAAGGAACTATATTAATTTAATTTTATTCCTCTGTAGGAGTGTCTCCAACATGATAATATCTAGCAATAGATAAATTTAAATTAAAAATATTAATGATTTATTTATAATAATTATTTTAAATTAAGATGAAATTGGAGATGAAGGAAGAGTAACTTTATGTACTATAGTGGATTTATACAATAATTTCATCTCATCCCCATTATATACTAAGAACCAGGGCTCTGGGCTGATTTTAGGCTCATCAATTTATATTTCAAAAATGATATTTGAACCTTTTATAAAAAATTAAATAAATTATAATTTAGTATCAATGTACAAAGTATGTGTGTATTTAAAGTCAATGAATTCATTTTGTAATTTAGATAATTATATTGTTGAAAATATTTTTCTTCTAATATTATAAATCATAATTTTAAGTCAAATGATTCCCAAGTTATGCCCTTGTTTTCAGGCTCTTTTTTAAAACTAATTTCTGAATTAGAGAAGAAGTAATCCATGATATTGATAAATACATCAGAATTGTTTTATTAATTTATTCAATTCCCTTAAAGTGTAAAACTTAGGAATTAACTTTTTTTATTATTGTATAATATTTATACATCATGATAAAAAGAAACCCATTTATTTAGAACAATGAACTAAATTAATTAGAAAATTATTAAGCTATTAAATCATAAATGAATTTTAAAAACATAAATTTTTCTAAGAATTTGTTTGTGTATTTAACTACCCCATATTTTAATTATTTATAATGTTAGAATTATATATATTAGTTTAATATGAATTCTTGAGCATAACGCATAGCTTTCTTTCATTTTCATAATTGCTATAGTTGAAGTATGTAGTAAAAAACATAGTTTCAATTTAGTCAGGCATTGTCAAAATTTTTGGAAGGAATTTCTCATTCAAAATATCATAGGCTGATATAAATTTGCCGTGTGCTAAACATTTAATATACAAATTAGAGTAAAATTAATTACAAAATATTTATGTAAAATATAGTTCTAAATTTAAAAAATATATCAGTGTTTTAATAATTTTTAGAAAATAATAAATTTTATTTTAAAATTGTTTTATCAAACATATTGAAGTTTAATCTATTTCTTTTACCACAAAACTTTGAAAAATGTCAACGTAATGTTAATATAGATATATGGTTATAATTATAATTATATTTGAATTTGGCTGATATATTAAAATATAAAAAATTGATAATCTTATAGGATTTTATCTTGGACTATATCTAAAGAGAAAGCTCCATCAAATATTTCTTCCTTTTACTCAAATGAAATATTCTCTTCTCCCTTGTGCTTGATATACACATAATCATATTTAATTTGTTTCTCCCCTATGTCTTCAATTTAATTTTATTATTATTTTACAAATATATTTAGGGATAATTAGAAACCTTATCTGAATTAATTTAATGAATATTAGTATTATAAATATAATTTATTGAGATTCTTCATCGACTTCATAATTCTTTCTTCTATCTTCGTCATTGCCTTAATCTATACCTTATGGAGCTTTATTCTTATATAAATTTAAAATATCAAATTTATCATAGTTTTAAAATCTTTATCATTTTTGCAATTCTATATATGTATATATATATTTTAATATTACAATTAAATTTAATTATATATAAATTCTTTTTTATTCTTAGAAGCAGAATTCTTTCTCTCTCCTAAAACTTAAGATTGCTTTAAACTGCTATCACCGATTTGGTCTTCTTCTTCCTAGGTTTCGTCAAGTTTCAAGAAGAATGACAACATGCTCATTTCTCAATTAAATATTGTAGAAAAAATATAGTATAAATATATGAAGAATAAATATATTTTAAAAATAAATATTTATTTCGGCATCGTTCACAGTATGATCTATATACTATTTGTGAGCCATGTTTGATTATATAAAGAGTTTATAATTATTTAAAGGGAATATATAAGATACAAAAAATAAAAATATAATTTAATTTATTAATTAGTGAATTTCAGTTTCAAAAATCTTCATAGATACATTCCATTTTTAAAGAAAACATTAATATAGATTTTTTCTATTGAAAAAGTATTTTAATTCAGCTTATCATTGATATAATATTCTTATTTAGTTAAATACATAAAATCAAGTAAAAATATTATTTTATCATAAAAACTTATCTCAATTTAAAGATTAAGTAATTAAAAAATGTTTGAATAGAGATCAGCTTTATTGTTTTCACTGACTGTAATAGCAAATACTTATTCAATAATTAAATAGAATATAATACTTTTTAGTTGACTACTTTGTAACATAGCTTTATGATTGGCTTGTAATCTGTGTATCTACTGTCTCTTGGGAATATATCCGCTAACTGCTTAAGATTCTAGTAATATAATTTACATTGTAATTTGTAAAGTTAAAATTAATATCATTTCATTAGAAATTTTGAGTAAAAAATTACAGTATTATTTAAGAAAATAAAAGATTGAGTAAGTAGTTAGTATTATCCTAAGTTTAAAAATTAATTATAGAAAATAACAAAATAATAATACTAAATTCTATATAAAATTATTTAAAACTTGGACTATCTTCCAACTTAAGCATATTAAAGTCTAATTTATATTCCTTGGACTCAAATACTATGATTATTTAATTTCCATAATCATCATAATAAAATTGCTGAGTATATAATCCCAGGATTCTTTGCTTTGTGTTAAAAACTTTAATAATCTATATTTTTATTATAATAATTATACTATTTTTTCATTTATTTTTATATTAATAATTTTTATATTCTAACTTAGAAATGGAAGTCTGAGCAGTCAACATAACTCTAAGCATCATAATATTTTGCATTTTAAATTTAATGATATGGGAAAATCCAAATTTGCTTCTCGCTGGCTAGCACCAAGTAATTCTAATTAACCATTAAAATTAAAATTTTTAAATAATATAGATTTAAGTAATTATCATTCCTTGTGAAGAAACGAACTATAAAAAAAGTGTTTAGATTTTATTCTAAGATTTTATAAATAAGTATGCGCAATATTATATTGAATAAATATGATTAAAAAAATATAATATGATAAAAGCAATTTAATATAGACAATATATGTGAAAAATGTAAAGGAGCTTACTTTCTTCAAATGGAATATTAAGATTTGCAATTCTAATAGTCTTTAATTTATCGTAATCTATCATGTACAAAGTCTTGTCAACACTTGACGATTTTTCATCTTATCTGGGTTTCAGGGTATAGATTCATGCAAAAAATTATAAAGAAATGTTATGAATTAATACATTTTTAAATTAAATAATAATTCAATTTTATAGAGAAGGCAGTTACTGCATGATGCCCAACATTAATAATTAAATTTATTGATTATAACATAATGATTAAATTTATAATAATTTTACCCCCATTATTATTATCTTTATATAAACATCTTATGTCCTCTATTAATTAAAAAATTAGCAATTTTCATCCATTTTTAAAGAATACACAGCTTTTATATTTCTAACGGTAACTTACTATTAATTTATTGTGAGTAATGTATATCTTTGCTTTTATTCCAAATTTATATGATATTTTTGCATTTGTTATTTTGGTTTATCATCTCTTCTGGACCATACTCTATAAAAACGGGCACGTAAGTGTGATCATCATTGTAGTAGCAGGTTAAAAATAATAAATAATATGATTAATATATATATATATATATTTTAGTTTAATTTTTTTTAAGGTGTCCATTCTCTTGTATAGTTCTATTAGAAGTGTAAGTCAAAAAATAAAATATACGTTTCAAGTCTACCAAATATGAATATTAATAATATTATAATGATGATTTAAGATAAGCATAATATTGAATTTAATATTCATTTTAGATTATTAATATGAAACTTCATGGTAGTAATCATAAGGACAGGTTAGTAATTTTGAAGGATCTAAAATCTCTTTTCTACCTGTGTTGGTACCCTTGCCCTGAGATTTCTTTGACACCAACAGATTATATAATAAATGACTTATTACATATGAAATTTTTCCCTATTTTTCAAAGAATTAAATATCTATTTCATATGATTATCAAGTCTGAGGTCGTCTTCTTCAGGTCCATCACCTGACATCACCAGCTTAGATCTCTCACTGGCGATATTATCAATTGTGTTCTCTCTGTCTGGAAGAGGAGATTTATGTTAGAACTGTTCTACTTTTTGCATTTTATTTCAATCAAATCTGTGCTGATTAAATATTTACTATAAATTTAAAACATATTGCAGTAATATTAAATAAAATTGATTCTATTTGACAAAATATTAAAATTAAATTAAAATGATAGTTAAATTTATTTAATAGTATAATTATCAAAATATATTAGCTTTAATATCAAACTTAACCAGCAATAAAGTAATGTTAAAATCATATTTTTCACTTATTTGATAGTAAATTTAAGTGCTATTTAATTATATTTTTAAATATGTCTCTCTATTTTTCCTATATTTTTTCATTATGTTTATATTTTTCTCAATAAATGATGAATACTTAAAATGAAAATTTAATATATCTATATTGATGGCTAATAAAATAAGTTTCAAGAATTTATATTTATGTCTAAACACGATTATCTTTGATAAATTATTTATTATATTGCTATAAATAACTTTATTCAATTTTTAGTTATTTAGTGTTTTGATTTGAAGTTATAAATTTGTAAAATGATTCAATTCCTATTATAAATTGAAATTATTATTAATTTCTTTTATATGAATAAATATTTTATTCTAAAATATTCAGTCACTTCGTCATTGATATATACAATATTTATTATTAATATAATTTTTTACGCGATGAACTTAAAACTCAATCAAAATTCTAACAATTATCACAAGCTGTTCGATCTTGATAGAAAAGATTTCAGGGGCCTGTTAGATGTAATCTAATTTGACAAAGATAGATATCATCTGGAAAAGTGCCAAGTTGTCATCAATTCTTTTGTGCTTCAGACAAAAGAAACAATAAAGCAATGTAAGAAGAAACATAATTATTGCAAAGAAATAATTATAACTATTATTGGTAAAAAAACTATACAATAAGCAATCAAACTTATTATAATTACGCTATAAAAACCAGGCAAACATAGTTAATCATTAATGAACATTCCCCATAATGAAGTAAATTACTCCAAAAAGGAATAAAAACTTATTTTATACATGCTTCTCATTTAAATAATTTTATTTATTAAGGTATTTAGGGGCAGTCAAGATAAAAGAGTAATTGGGGTGCATGATACCACACTTTTACTTTTTGAAAAGAATAGCGAGTTAGAAAATAAAAATAAATATGTAGCTGTGAAATAGCTCAGTTTGGAATTTTTATATGCAGAGTATCAGAAAAGACATGGTTAATTAGTGATAAAATTGACTTTTATAATTCAGTATATCTATATTAATTTAGAATCATAAAAGAGAGGAGGAATTTTGGGGTATATAAAGATTTGAATTCACTATACAAGTTTAAAAAATAAATATAATTTTGACAGCACTAGATAACAAATATGTAATTCAAATATCAGACAGAGAGCAGTATAAAAAAATATTTACTTACTTACAAAGTATTGTAATTTAACTAGAGTCACCTTAGAATTTAAGATAAATGATTCTATATAATAATGTGTTTTTAATTAATTTACGCATTGGGAAATGCCTGGGAGAAGGAACTTAATCTACTGTACTTTTAGTTGATTAGCATATATCTACCGATGAGCTTATTCATTTATTTAATTATCTAATTTACATAAAAAAATAAGGATATTCTTAATATTTAGCTTCAAGATGAAGACGCTGAAGTTGTAGATATGAGTGATGTTAGATAGTATGCGGTAAAAAAAATTTAAATGAAGTTTCTTCAAAAAGATGACACCTATAGAAAACTTCTAAAATAAGAAATACTTTCTCATTATAAACTCAATAGTTCACCTAATATTATGAGAGTTTGTTTTATAAAATTAGAAGTTATTATGATTATTGAGAATTAAAAATTATTATTTAAAAAATTTCATGTTTATTTTAAGATTTAATGAGACTGGAAAAGATATACGAGGACTCAGAATTCATATATCTCTTTTTGGAATATTAATAAGGAGGCACTCTACTTAAAATAATTGATCAAAGAATGAGATTAAGGGAGAATGACCTCAAAATTATAGTTATCCAAATATTATTAGGTCTTAATCAAATGCATGAAAAAGAATTAATTTTATATAAATTGCAGCTTATTTGATTTAATTTATATGCATATTAATGTTCTTTAAAATTAAAAAAAGGAGTGATTCATAGAGACATCAAGCTTTATAAAAAAAATTAAAGTATTAAGTTAATTTTTACAAAATATTTGTATTTAAACTGGACAATATACTATTTAAGGATAGCAAAAATGAAGTTTTAGATTTGAGATTAGGTGATCTAGGGCTGTCTTGCAATACTTATGAGAACTAACTTTAGTATTTAATATGCGGCACGCCTTCTTACGTCGCTCCAGAGGTCCTCAATAAAGACGGATAAACTAAATTTAATCATTTAATCACTTTATATAAGTCTCTATTTTTAAATGATTTATAATATAAGCCTAGTTTACTCATTTAAAGCTGACATGTTCAGTGTCGGATCAGTGATTTACAATATTTTATAGAAATTTTGTTTAATTAGTCGATAAATAAAATTGTTAATATACTCACATCTAAGCTTTTTGGTTAAGGCAAGAAAAATGGAAAGAAACTTTAAGGGAATAACTTGTAAACCAAACCATTAAATTAAAGTTCGGGGTGAGAATTACTCTACAGTTATAACATGAATATTTAGTTTAAATTTTCTGAAGCATCTATGTATATTGATATAGAAGTAATATGATTTATAAAATCTCAAAATTAATTTATATATGATAAATATCATGTTTCTAAAAAAATAAATTACATTCTGGTAATATTGAGATAAAAAAGAAAAATATGAGTAGAGATTTTTAAAATTAAAATTGCCAAAGATACTCCCCCAATATTAAACATCGTTATTTAAGATTTTTATATAAAATTGATGCTCTTAAAGTTTATAATTACGATTAGATTGATGAAATAACTTACATTTCAGAAATTCTAAGACTGTTTTTACGATAATTGCTTAATAAAGACCCAAAAGAGAGGATGGATGCAGAATAAGCTTTGAATCATTAATGGCTAAGAAGTTATAGAATTCACATAAATTTCTGCCAGTTACTAATTTATTTTAAATCCAGCAAGAGGGATATTAATTAATAAGACTCCACAAATTACTATCAAAGGAAGTAAATTTTAATGTAAATTTTTCATAAACTATTTTCAGTATTTGTATTAGTAAATGAAACGAAATCTATATATATATATATATATATTGGATTTAATTTATTTTATATATTTAAAAAGCTAAAAGATTTATAAAGTGCTATTCTGAACTATATTTAGTAATCTAAAGAACGCACGGAACTCATAGATAAAAAATTAAATTAAATTTATTTAAAATATTAATTGAATTATTAGTAATTTATTTGTAATAAAGTTGAGTAATTCTTAAATGAAAGGAGTTTGAATGATTTCATTTTACATGTTCTAGAGAATAATTTCACTGTAGAATCTTGCTACTATTAAAAATTATGAAAATATCTAGTTAATTAATACTCAAAATATTTAAATATAACTAAAATCTATAATAGTTCCTGATACTAAATTAACCACAAATGATTGAATTCATCTTCAAAGATTTCTTTAAAACTGCAGAGTTTATGAAGACTAATAAGTAGTTTAAAAGAAATAGATCGTAAGGTTAGAAGAAAAGCATCTGTAGTCAATTTAAAGTAATCAATAAATAAAGATTTTAATTTAAATATTGGTCAAATATAAATAAATTTAAACAAAATAAATTGAAAATTTGATGTTAAATTTTATAAAAATACTACTTGAGAATTATTTTCTAAAATAATATGCTCTCATTTAGAATATTTCTTTACATGCCAACTATTTTAACATATTAATTTAGGTACGGACCAAAATAATTTTACTTTTACTATATTAATGAAATAAATTTACTCGCAAATTAACAAAGTTTAAATCAAACGACCCCGAAAGTCAAAGTGTAAATGATAGTTGTGAAATGATTTAATTTCAAAGTCCAAATGCTCTAAGGAAAAAACCAAAGAAATTACAAACTTCAAAATCCTAAAGCAAAAGCAAAAATCATATTTCTATTGTTGTAATATAATTAATAAGTACAAATATCCCCCAAATTTAATCATAGTAATTCTGTTTTATATTACTATAAAATTAAATCAGCTGCGACATGAAAGTATAGACAGTAATTTAGACTTTAAAATGCAAGTTTAAAACAAAACAGAGACCACCTTAAACAATATGAAGCAAACTTTTATAAAAAATTCTCATAACATACATATCTGCCAGCATGATATGTCCAACTCTCTTAGTTAAATAATAAGGAAAATTAAAAAAGAAAGTGTTATTATTGTAGGAATACATTTGGATTAGGAAAATTAATTTAAATTAATAATTAAATATTAAATTAGTGGCATTTAACTTTCTGGAAACTTAGTCAATATGGTACTTGTTCGATAGGGAATTTAAAATCAGCAGGACTTACTATTGGTGGTACCCTCTATCGCCTCCCTAGAGCTAGATAACTCTACTTTAATTTTTTGTGATTTTTTAAGTTGATTTTAATGCAAAATTAAATCGAGATATCTAGCTCTAGAGAGGCGATAGAGGGTACAACCAATAGTAAGTCTGCTGAGTTTTAATTCCCATCGAACAAGTACCATAACAACTAGGTTTCCAGAAAGTTAACTGCCACTAATTTAATATTCAATAATTGATTTAAATTAATTTTTCTAATTCAAATGTATTACTACAATAATATATAGAGAGTGGTTGGAAATTGCGAAGAATCTATCTCGCAAATGATAGAGTTTAATGAGGATCATAGCCAAGGGCTAATACTAATTTTTTATAACTTAAATTGGTAATGAAATCAATAGTCAATTATATTTTTTCTTCCAAAGTAATAGGGCTTATATAGCTGAAAAAGGTTAATCAAAAGCATATGATCGAATCAAACCCCAAAATAATCATCTTAATTTAATGAATATATTTTAAAGATAAAGTTTCCCTTATCACTCATATTTTAAGTTTTATTATGGGATTTCGTTTTGTTCTAATAAATTAAATCTAATTAAATTTTGCATATAAAATTGTATATTATGTTGTTGATTAGACTATGAAGAATACCGTTTATTCAAAATTATTGCGGTTTTTGATTTTGATAAGAATGAAAAATCATTATTTAATTACTAAAAAGAAGTATCGTTTTGTAATGTAGAAGAGTTCTTACTTTTATCTATAATTAAAAATATTGATAAACAGAAAAATATGATCTTAATAAAAAGAATTTAAATCTTATTAAATTATAGTTTTTAATTATAATTCAATATGATTATATAATTTATGCAAAATAGATAATGGTAATATTTATCTAATTCTCTCAAAACACTATTATTAAGAATAAATATAAAATTTGTTTAAAATATTGTAGAGGTATTTAATATTCCACATTCAAGTCCAAAACTTAAAAGAGTATTAATAATTTGGAAGATTAAGATTTCGATGAAAACGATTTCGAAATTGAAGATGAATACAGTTGCTCTGTTAGTAATTCAGCTTCAAATTCCGGCTCAAAATGCAATCTCAATGAAATAATTAATGAAGATGTAGAACAAACTCATATAAATACCATAAATATTAACTTTGCCATTCTACATCATAAATGGGAGCACCATTAAAATAATATCAATAATTTTATATTCAAAAAATAAATAAAAATAAGGGGAGTCCTGAGAAAGTATTATTATTTATAAATGGAAATTATAGGGAAATATTCTTGTTATAAATTTTTGTTATTGTTGAGATTTTTATATAGATAAAATGCATTTTGACAACTAAAGCATTTTTCTTTGTAATTCATTTTCTTGATCTTCTCAATAATAACTTTGTCTTATATTATTTATAATTTTTTATTTCTTAATCATAAAATCTCAAATTTGCATTGACTATACCCATAATAAAATCTCTATATTTTATTTGAATTCTATAAGGTTTTAATTGTTCTATCCTTTTTTAAAAAATTAAACCAAAATTGCAATTCAATGTTGTTTAGAATTCTTATAGAATGTAAAACGTAAAAATAATACCATTTATACCAAAAAAAATTATTAATCTATAGATTATTGTAAAATTCATAAAAATAAATTATTCTTAAGATACTCCTCCCTAATATAATGAGAAAAAATAATTATATCAATAAAGTAGGAATAAAGAATTGTTCTGACTAATAGTCATTTTTTAATGTCGATTGAAAAAAGTTTAACCAAAGTCGCAGATTATATCTCTTGTTCATATATATATATATAATTTTTCTATATTTCATTAAAGCAAAAAGATTTACTAGTTGTAACTAAGCTTATAAAGTAAATTACTATCATTTAGTGAAATTCATATTTAATAATATTAGAGATTAGACCATTATTGGAGTGAATAAGTTGTGTATAAAATAATATATATTAAAATATTTTATCTGTAATTTTTATTCAAGTGAATAAACATCAATGTTTCGTAATACTAAGCATTTCTTATTTGGTGATCATAACCATAACGCAGATGAGTCAACTCAAGAAATTGACTAAGAATACAACAATCAATATAAATTTGTTGCTGCAATGTTAATTGAAAAATTACGTATTTTTTACCATTAAAAATATAAGTAAAAGTTTTTTGTTGTTGAATTTCAACGCAGATGTGGCTAAGAAAGAATACATTCAAAAGTATGGAATAGAACTTCAGATGCCGGCAACTTATATATTTGCAGCTTTCATCTATAAGCCAGACACTAATTTCATAATAAGTGCTTGCTGCTAGATATTACCTAAAGATGTCGAGTTTTATGACTATAATAAGCTTCTATATCAATTTACTATTATATTAATGAATGGAATCTTCTAGAAATATAGTCTTAAATAAAGTATTCTCTCAAATGAAGATCCTCTCGATTATGAATATATTGAGTAGCAGAAATTCTTAAACGAAAAACTTATGCTAAAAGTTTACAGTAAGGAAGCTGGAAAGTTCTAAGAGAAAAAAATGAAAAGAGTTTGTGATGACGCATATTTCAATAAAGTCTGCTTTTCAAGCGATAATATGCTATATTTTATATTAAAACAAGATAACAGAAAAATGGCACTTTTCAGAAAGATAGAATATGATTCCAATATCAATAGTATGCATCGCAAAGGGCATTAGTACGTAATTGACATTTTTGATTGCAGTTCAATTAGCTTTTTCCTATAAAATGAAACATTGACAGCAGATGATCCAAACTTGATAGCAACTATCAAAGATATTGAGCTTGGAAACTTAAAAAAAGTCGAAGATGTTTTTGCGCGCTTTAGTTAAAATGGCCAACAGCTATACCTCATTATTGATAAAAAGAAAATTATGGTTTTCGATGTTTCTCATATACACTAAGAAATCAGAAAGCACTTAGTCTCCATTAAACTTCCCCACTAATATCAAGAAATTTTAGAAATTGGAGTTAACACAGATGACCTTAGGGAGTCATTAATTGCAATAAAGAAAAGTGAATTTCTTAATATTGACATAGTTAAGCTCGGATTCTTAATGGAAATTTAATAAAAAATGGAGACTGAACAAAAGTAATACCTATCTAATAAGGAATTTCTTGCTATTCAAAAAATGAATGCATTCTTTTTTACAATAAGACTGACTATTTACGATTAAAGACAAACACATATAAAGTTCTCTTATTTAGAGTTGTTAAGTTTTTTTTTCTGTATTCTCTCAAGACCATAGCTAGTGTATCTATTGTGATCCAGAGCAAAATATCATTGTATATTTTACACCAGCTGATTAACAAGGCCATAAACAGCGACAAATCAATCATCTCCAAGGAAAATAATGCAGAGCTTTATAGAGATACGAAGAATCAGACTTCATGATAGCAACTGCAGACGCACAAGACAATGAAATTTCTCTACGCCATTCATCTAATCCTAATAAAAAGATAAAGTTTTACATTAGATATGCAGAAGGTCCAGTAGTGATCAGAGATATCTATTGTGAAGATAGAACCCAAAACATTTTGCTATCAAGAGATGATGAAGAGTTCATTATCTATCAATATGAAGACTTTAACAATACACCTAAATTCTGGCAAAGATTTTACGAAATGTCGAATTACATATTTGAATGGCCTTATATATGCTACATTTAAAACCTCATATCCTATAAATAGATAAAATTGTAAATTAATATCAATTATTTAGGTTTGAATTTTTACTGAAAATTTTAAAGTTATTCCCTTTCTTTATGAAAAATTCCAAATCCCCTGAATAGAATTAATTATACATTTTTAATAAATTGTAGGTTTTAATTAATGGGAAGAATTAAGTAATGGTTCAAAATTGCTTCTAACCTAAGAAAGCAATTATCATTAACCCTATAATTTAGAACTCTAAAAAGAAGTCCTTTATCTCTAACATTTTTGTTTCGGAATCTTACAATCTCTACATTATATTAATGAAAATTATATTTATAAATATTGATTCAAAATCAGTATAGGCTGATATATATTTTTATAATAAAAACATAATGTTGGAGAGTGAAAACTAATACTACATTTATGAAAGAGATTTAGATTAGTGTATTGATGTGTTCCTAAAGAATGTCGAAGCTCCCCTTTTTGAGAAATTTTAAGTACTTTCACATTTTTAATATAGCAATTTCTTAATAAGTTTCAATAATATGTTTAGTTTTTTTCTTTGTTTGAGAAATTCAACCAATCTTCCTTGTTCAAACATAAACTTACTCAAATGTAAACTGAGCATCCCATGGCTATTATAGATAAAGATAAGCTTAATAGAAAACCAATTTATAAATTCTATGTGAGAAGTTCAACACAAAAAGATGTAGGGAGAATCCCATATTAAAATATAAGAAATATAATGAAATTCAAGATTTCTTTACTAATATAAAATATTGTATTTACCTATATCTTTAAATTTTTAAAAAATTCTTAAATAGCTCCACATAAACAAAAATTTGTAGAAGTGCAAAACATTTAAAGACATTATAACCTATAAAAAAAGATTTTCATTTTTTTAAAATTAAAAATATAAATCTTGATTATTAAAAGAACCAATATTAATTATTGAAATTTTTAAATAATTAAATTATTGATTTAATGCATTTTAATATTTAACAATACTTATGCCATTATAAATTGAATTTATTTAAATATTAAAATTCCCATAATTCTTATTAAAATATATTTATTAATCTCTAAAAAATATAATTTCATTTTTAAATTATAATTAAAAGAAATATTTAGTTTTTTCAAACCACCCAAAGAAGTTATATAAACAAATGCAGAATCAATAATTTTGAGGTATTTAATTTTTTTATAAAAAATAAAAGTAACATCTCATTAGTGTCATTTTTATAATTTTGTTCCTTTAATTCTTTTCTTCTCAGATTTTAAGCTCTATCAAGTTGTTAATGGGGACTTGCAGCTAGTTGACACAGGGTATAAATTCAAAATGATCGATACAAACCTCTTAGCTTACTAGACAGTAGACGAAAATATTGTATGAATACAATCATTTATCAAATCTAAATTGATTCATAATTAAATTTAGACCAGTTCAATAGGACTTTACTTTTGAAAATATTCTTATGTCTTTTGAAGATACGATATATTAAGATATTATTAGCTAATCCTCAATTCAGATTGAGTTTTTTCTTCTCAATTATTTAGTAAAAAAATCAACAACTAATTTATTAATACGCTAAACACTATAGTTAATCAATGTTTGGAGATTTTTATTAAAATTCTAAATAATTAAATGTCATATATTTTAAGTGTCAATAATTTTAGGTCCTTTGAATCAGTTATTTTCTGACAATAATAAAAAGTCAAACTAAATAAAGCTTATAAAATTGAACATATCAGATTGTGCTATTTCTCAACTTTATAAGGAATCAGACCATAAAATTGAGGAATTTTTCATTCAACAAGACTAATTACTGGTCATAATAAAAAATAGTCAGACTAATCAACAATTCATCAAAGTCCTTAAAATTGGCAAAAATAATATTCTATAACTTCTCGATCAAATAGAGATACACGATGAAAAACTTGGCAATACTTTGCAAACTGTCGAACTTTTTCAAAATAATATGATTCCTTCTGGAAATGATGTGTACATTTTATCTAAAGATCACAAAGAGTATGATATTAAGAAATATACAAACGTTATTCCTATAGACACAGACTCAGGCGAATGCTTGCTTTTCAACTCTCCCTAGATGAGCTTTTTGTATAGGAAAATGATATACTTCATTTCCAATAAATCCCAGCTTAAACCTAAGAGAGGCATAGTTATTCCATATTTGACAGATAACTACTCTATATTTAATAGAAGAGAGACTCTTGCACAGTTTAGTTAATTCTATGAGTACTAGAATATCAAGCTGTGTCAACATGAAGCTGTATTTATTATTTAATTTTTATAAACTGACATTCTAGTTTTAATACCTTATTCACAGAGTTTGCTAAGGTATAATCTTAAAGGACAGTTAATTGAATTTACCTTATTAATGTGTTGAATCATCATTTAAATTTTAAAATAAAATTTCACCCTTTTCAGTTAATTCAAAGTTTCAAAATGAACTAAATCTACGAAAACTACGGTGATCACACACTTACAGTTAGTCCTAATGGAAGAATGTTCATATAGTGCAATGAAGAAAGTTAGTAAGAAAATGTGATTTCTATCCTAAAGATTTAAATCAAGCAAGACCAAGGCGATATTAGTATTGAATAAACTCCAAAAGACTCCTTCAAAAACACTCCTACCCGATCTATCGAAGCGAATTTAAATGTTTATCATATAATTAAATTGAATTCTAATACTTTTAGATCCACATTTGATACTAAAAAGCATATAACACCTAAGCACAGAGAGTTTCTTAAGAAAAGAATTCTAGCTTACGACTCATTTTTAGATGTCACAGGTGAGGAGAGAATTGACCTCAATGACATATCCCTTTAAGATCCTATCTATATGAAAGAAGGAATTTTCAACATGAATGACATCGTAGAGTTTTTTAAAGAAAGGGGTTGCGAAATGATATTCAAGATCAATGATTGTTTGGATATAGTAGTGGCCTTTATATAAGTCAAGAAAAAAGGTAAAAAGACTTCACCACATAATTAGCAGTCAATCAAAGAACTGATAGTTCTTAAGAAAATCAAATCAATTAGAAGAGCTTTTAGAGTTCAGATTGAATCTGATTAAAAACCTATTGCTATTTTATGATATGATATTTACAAAATTATACACTTTATTTATATCCAGGAAATCATTAAGAAAGAACAACCTATAAATAAATAGCGTAGAATGGTAAAATAAATAAGCACAACTCTCCTTCATAGTATGCCTGAAATTATAAAAATTAAATCAAATGAACAAATTTTCTCTAAATTTAATAACTTACATAATTGCTATGACTTCACAGTCACTAATTAATAATTCTATGAGTTAAATTAATAAAACTTGATTGTTTTCAATGATATAAGCCAAAATTAATTTAACATATCATTTTTAAATAGTGTATCAAACAAATATCAATTGTGATATGCTTAAGATTGCGATGATCTGGCAAATATAAAAAAAACCCCAAATTCCATTAAATTATAAATTCACCTGCATATTCAAGGAAAAAATGTCTTTAAAATATGTATATTGAAAAATTTCGTTCTAATTCCGCTCTCCTTTATTTTAAATTAATTCTTTGTTGAATAATTGTCATTATTATTAAATTCTTTTTGAATGATAAGCTAATCCTGTGGTCAAAATAAAATTTCTATCATGGTGATATAACTAAATAATAAAATTTAGAGGATGGAGAATTTAACCTTACTAAAGCTACTTTTCAAATAAAGGATAAAGACGATGCATATATAGAGAGTGTAACTTCTCATGGAGCAACAGAGTAAAATCTTAAAGATAACAACTACTATGTTTACCTAAAAATTGTGGTTGAAAATGAATATGCTTTTTACATAAAATACAACATTATTAAGAACAAGGAATTTGCAGCATTTGATTGTAAAATCAATTCCTAAGTGTTCTTTGACTCAAATATGTCTGGATTCATTCTTGATGAAGACTGTCTGGTAGATATTGATTAAGGAGTTCCCCTGTATTTCTATAAAACTGGAATGAGAAATATTGATAGTAAACACCTAATTGGAAATTCTATAGATAGAGGAGTAAGATTTTGTGAGCAAAATTTGCATTTCATGGTACGCAATTATATTTTTCAAGTATTTTGAATTATATACAATAAGTTTTATCTACCTTTCAGCTATTTCGTCTTTGTAATGAAATAAAATAACCCTGGAAGATTGGTTGACAGCTTAACATTTGATATTAATTCGTATTACAAATATAATGGAGTGACCATACTTCACGAAGTTTCAAATAGCTATTAAGACCTTGAGTTCTTGCTTAAAAAGTATGAAGAGACAAACCCAAAATTAAAGAACATGCTTCTATTAACGAATGATCGCTACTAGAATGTACTGCAAGTTGCACTGAGCAATGAAAATTAAAGATGTGTTAATCTAATCTTACACCACTTGTCAGATCTATCAATGAACAACATTCACTAGCTTAAATATAGTTTTGTAAAATTGTTAGATTACAGTGCATTTGAAAACTATCTTGAATTGTTCTTCTTTTAGACAGACCAAATGAAAAATAAACAAGTTTTTTAGAGGACCTAATCTCATTAGCATGACAAGTCTTTTATTTCATCTCACGATCAAAGCTTCTTAGATAAAGCATTTTATGATAAATTTGAGGATAAAAATAATCTGCCAAAGCCAGTGATTATTAGAAGTATTGATGCAGGCTGGTTATTGAAGGAAAAAATTGGCATAGACTTTTTACTAAAACTCAGTTATTCTGATAACATGAACTACTTTGCTATAGATGCAGTCAGAATACTGGTGAAGTATTAATGGCTTAGAATCAAGCCAATGATAATAAAATTCCTCTTCTTCCCATTTTTAATGAACATGGTGATTTATAGTATCTATTCTGTTTACATATTCGAGCTTGTAAGATTGAACACAGATCAACCAGAGTATAAATATTACTATCTAAATTTGTCATTTTAGATAACTATCCTTCTTTTCACAATCTTCACTACATATGTTGAGATCAAGCAAATCTAATTCCATTAAAAAGAGTATGCAAGATCATTCTGGAATCTTTTAGATTTAATAACAGTTGTCTTAGCACCTCTAACGGTTGTAATGGATCTAACCTTCATGGAGGATTATTAAATAAGACCTTTTATGGCAATTTGCAATTTAACATTCTTCATAAGATTCTTCTATTTCCTTAGAATTTTTGATAAGACAGCCCATTTAATAAGAACCATTGTAGAAATTACTACCGACATATTTGACTTCCTATTTGTTTTTTATTTGGGAATTATTGGATTTGGCTTAAGTTTCTACATTCTTTCGAACAATAACGAATAGCATGAGTTGGTTAACGAAGATGAGGCAAATTCCAAATTTATAACAAGTTTCGCAAATTCTTTTATGTATTCTTACAGAATGAGTCTCGGCGATTTCTAACTCGATAATTTTGATAGTTCAACCGACAACTTTTTAATTTGGGTTTTATTCGTTATTTGCTCTATGACAACAACAATAATTCTCTTAAACATGCTTGTAGCAATTATGGGTGAGTCTTTCAGTAGAGTAATCGAAGATTCAGAGAATTAGAGAGTGAGAGAACATCTCTAACTTATAGTTGAGAACGATTTTCTGCTATCTAATAGAAAGAAATTTTTCAAGGATGTGAAATATCTCATTGAAGTTAAAGACGAGACTCAAGTTATCAATTAAGACCCACTTGCTAACCTTATTGAAACTATTGATGAAAAGAATTAAAACAGAGACAAACATATCCAATATAAAATGGAGGAAATGAAACTTTTAATAAAATCACAGAGTGACCAGATCACAAATTTACTTACAGTGAAAAGTGACATTTAGAGTTGCATTTTTTTATAGTCAAAAATATTTTACTATTTCTTATTATTTTGTTTTTAAGTCTTAAGAAAATGTTCTCGGAACAATTTAAAAAAGAAAATGAAGGTTCAAAATTAAGCAAAGAGGTTGAAAATATTAAATCTCTTTACGAAAAAATCGAAGAAGGGATTGCTTTAAGCTCATGTTAAACTCTAATAAAATTAAACATATTACTGTTTAATTCTAAAATCAACCTTCAAATTTATATGTTGCGTATATGAATATGAGATAGAGTTGACATTGGAGTCATTAATAGAAAAACAATCCAGAAAGATTTCTTCTCTCTTCTCTTGTATAATTGAATCTCCAATCATATAGAGCCTCATGAAAGGGAAGGTAAAATTTCAGATATCTTAATCTTGAAAGAATCATGTAAAATCCTTTAATATCCCATTTTTTCTGGGGAAAAAGTCTATTTATTTCGCTTAATTACTTCAATAAGCTGTACATTATGTAGGAAGAAATTCTCATCCTATAGATCTGTTGTTTCACTGTTGAAGGCTTAAGCCGTCTTCTTCGTTGTTCCTTTCTAAATATAAACCTAAATCACGTCACTTAACTCTTCTATGTATAAAAATGCTTAATAACCATATTACTCGATGAATGTAGATTTTATCATATGAATCCCGCTGACGCCACCAAATCCTAATTAATTACTTTCTGATTTACATAAATATTAAGGGATTGCTTAGTAATATAATTTGAAAGAAATTTAAGAGCTTTGAATAAATATGCATTAATTTATCAATTTCATTTAAAATAATTTAAGTATCGAATTGAATTCTCTAATAAAGAAGGACAGTCTTAAAGTAATTAAGAAATGAATGAATAAATGAAATAAAAATTTTATCTAAATTATATAGTCACTCGTTTTATATTCGATATATTTGATAATTTTATTTTGTTCATTAGTTAATATTCTTAAGTTCGACTTGAGCTTAAAACAAATACACCTTTTATATGATTTTATAAATCTACTATTTAATAAAATTGTTGTAAGAATAGATCTTAAAATAAACCATTTAGTTCTAAATTTAAATAAATATGATTTTTATAAATTTAAGCTTTGTTTTCTTTTTCTTCTAATTTTTAAGCACTTTAAATCTACCTGCTGTCAAATAACCCCTCACTGTGAGTCTCTGATTAACTCTTTTTTTATTCTTCAATACTTCTTTGAGCACATTCTATTGTAATTTATTCCCAGTCAAACTTGAAATTTAGCAAATAAAAGAAGTAAAACACAACGAATTTAAACAAAAAATTGGTTGATATGCTCAATTTTCATTGGAGCTTTATATATTTATTAATTGAGTTTCAATATACATTTATTAAAAAATAGATAAATTGAAAACGAATAATTAGCCGCTGCACATTCCCCACCACAAACCAACTAAGCCAAGTTTGCAATATAAAGCTAGAAATGCTCCTACTGGTATAGCAATTATAAAATTTATATTAAATTTGAGAAAATGCTTTTGAATTGGTTAAAATAAATTAAAAAGGTGAAATAATTTGTAGCTATGAAGTAAAATGCGAATATACATCCAACTACTGCATGATTAAACTTCGTGAGGGCTCTAATTGATCCTTGTTAGACGCCATATATAAAATCAAGACTATGTGAAAAAGCAGATACTTTGAAAGCTTTCGCTGCTTCTTCAATTATTTCTGGGTTTGAGGTGAATATCTTTATGATTTAGTATCTTTTTATTAAATTAATATTCTATGATAGATTAAACACTATTAGGTTTTTATAATATCAATAATGAAATTACTATTTAAATATTGTTTGAAATAATCTGAACATGAAAATTAGCAGGCCCATAACTGCGCCCATTCCAATAGATAACGAAATAATGAATTAGGATTGTCTCTTAGCCTCTTTATGCTACATTTTACCAATGAAATTTCCTACTATAGTCACCGAAGAGAAACTAATGCCTAATGGAATCATGAAAAAAATAACGTTTGTGTTTAGTATTGTTAAAATGATTTTACTAAGGAATGAACTCATTAATTATAAATAGCTTAAGAAATCAATTAAAAATTCAAAAATGTGCAATACTAAGATTTAAGCAGCGTTTGATGTGACAGAAATAAAACCTGATATTAGCGCCATTGCTTCAAATCCTCCATACTCAACACAATTATAAATCATAACTAATTGATTAAATATAAGCTTTATATTTAAATCAATAAAAACTAAAATAAAGACAAGTGATTACAGTACTAGGAATTGCAAGTTTAAGATAGCTCCCTAAACCCTAAAACACTTCTCTCCCTGCCCAAAACCAAGTATTTTGATACTAAGGGTCTAATTTAACAATTATGTGCGCTATTATGGTTTGTATTATATATGTTAAACTAGATGAATAAGCTAAATAGTAATACTGTAATCCTAGTTGCTTTATTAAGAACCATGATTTTTGATTTATAATTATGTAAATCAAAAGCTTCTATGAAAAAAGAGTCATTTATAGTTTCAATGATAGTGCGGCATGAAACACTATCATTACTGTTTGAATGATTGAGCAAGTGTGTGGCTTTCCAAGAGCTGTCATATATTGCCTCACGTGATCAAAGTAACAGTAGAATACGAGGCCGGGAATCATACGAATCAAAAATTACTCAGTAATTAAAGATGTCTCCTTGTCAATTCCAATATACTTTATCCATTAAATAATTATAATTATATTTATCAATCACCAATTGATAGTATAATTGTTTAGCATGAAGAGTCTCTTCAATGTAAAAACTAATTAGTATTCATAATAATTTAAAGTAATCTAAAGGAAATTGCTATAATCTAATCGATAAAATATTAATATTTTATTATAATATAGAAACTACAAAAAATAAACAGCTTATTCATTTATTTAGTAACCAAATTTGTAAACATCATAATTTTTCTTCTATATATATTTCTTCTTTACTATTTATATTCTCAAATCTTAATTTGTACTGCAGGAAAATTAAAATTAAAGACATTTATTTATGAATTATAATTTATTCATTTATGCAATATTTATGTTAGCTAACTATTAGTAATTATTTGTTAATTACCACTGGTAACCAGCAAGTAATTACTATTCTACCCTTGTTAACATACATGCCGCTTGCTCTATGATTATTAGCTCCTTCACTTTGTGATATTAGAGACTACATTGCACTGTTTAAACCTGTAGATACTGCCAAAAATGCTATATTATTTTTAAAATAATAACATAAAAATTTAATAAAGTATTTTAGTTTTACATTAACAATTTATGAGGCTAAATTGATAAATACACAAGCCAGTCCAACACCTGCAATCACTGCAGGATTTGGGAAGTAACCTGCGAAGAAAAAATTCACTGTTTATATCAGGAAATTTGTCAAAGTTGATATTATAATCGGTACACGATAAAATGTATACAATTTTTACTTTTGAAATTACTTTTTTATATTTATTTTTTTGGTTAACATTTAATTAAACACTCATCACTATTAATGCTTTGAGAATACTACTTCGTGAATCAGATTGCTTAACTGGCTCGATGAATTTATCAAGAAAAATATTTAAAACAAAATTAATGAATTGCTTGCCAATGAGCTATTCTTAATCGAAAATATTATGTGGATTACTTTTTGTCATTATATTTATTAACTTATATTTATAATTTACTTTCCTGGTCAATATGGAATATAATTGGGGGATAATATTATTATTATTATTATAAATTTTTTAATATAAAAAAGTTAATAAGTTATTTTATTTTGCCCTATTATAATTAAAAGACAAACAATATATTATTAACTCCAATATATTAAATTAAATATTTATCTTTAATTTCTATATTTTATTCTTTTAATTATAATAATGAAAATATTTGCATTATTGTGTGATAAATGATTCAAATTTATTCACTTATAGTCACAAGCTTTAAGTACAAAATTATTAAAAATTAATAGTAAAATATCAAATTATAAAATGGACCATAAAGCTGACGATTCTTAACAATCAATAAGAAGACAGAAGACACTTGTGACAGGGGGTTTAGGGTATATTGGCTCTCACACTGTTGTAGAATTATTGCAACTCGGATATGAAGTAGTCATTGTTGATAATTTGTACAATGCCAGCCTCGAATGTCTGAATAGAATTAAGTAGATCACTGGCAAGGACGATTCTATGATAAAATCACTTTTTATCATTAGATTTGAAATTGAGAAGTAAATAAATTTCCATTATAAAAATATCTTGACCAAAACACATTTATATCAATTTATAATGTGATTAGCTAGTTTTGTCATTAAAAAATTAAATAATTACATACATAGTTTGATTATCTTAAAAATAAATAAATTATTTATATTAGTAAAATTATTGTTTAAGGTTAAACTCTCCACCTATTTTATATTTTAGTTATTGGATTTACATGTAGAGCAAGCTGATTTGAAAAATTAAGGATAATTGGAGGCAGTATTTGAAAAGCACAAACCTGAAGCAGTTATTCATTTTGCTGCTTTGAAAGCAGTTGGCGAATCAGTAGAGAAGCCATTAGATTACTACGAGAATAATGTTGGAGGAACTATTAATTTACTCAAAGCCATGCTCAAGCACAATTGCAATATGATCGTGTTTTCAAGCAGTGCTTGTGTCTATGGAGAGAATCCATACTGCAGAGAGTCTGATTCAATAGGACCAATTAATCCATATGGCCAAACCAAGGTTATGTGCGAATAGATTATCAGAGACTTCACAGCTGTTACTCCCAATTTTTCAGGAGTAAGCTTGAGATATTTTAACCCCATTGGAGCTCATCCTTCAGGCTTGATAGGAGAAGATCCAAAAGATATCCCAAACAACTTAATGCCATACATTCAAAGAGTAGCTTCAGGTAGACTACCTCATTTGAACGTTTTTGGAAGCGACTATCCCACAGTTGATGGAACTGGAGTTAGAGATTACATTCATGTTGTTGATTTAGCTCACGGCCATATAGTGTGCTTAGAAAAGCAAGAGCAACTGAGAGGGAACCACGTCTATAATTTAGGATCTGGCAGAGGCACTAGTGTAATAGAATTAGTGAAGGCTTTCGAAAAGGCAAGTGGCGTTGAGATTAAAACTGTCATGCAACCAAGAAGAGCTGGGGATGCAATTCAGATTACAGCATGCGTAGATAAAATCTCATCAGAGCTGGGTTGGAAGACGAAATATTCAATTGAAGAAGCATGCAGAGACTCAGCTAATTGGGTTAAAAATAATCCAAATGGTTTCTCATCCTGATCTTAATCTAATAAGACACTGCTGTATATAAAGTTAAAAGATACTAGCTTTAATAAATTTATATTCCTACATAGGTTACAATAGAAACTACCATGTCAATAAATGAGATAGATCAAGTATAAGTTCAATTATATTTTTAAATGTAAATTCAGCTAGCTCCTCCCTCATTTTTTCTCTTTTTATTGTTTGATAAGAAACTTTAGCTTTGCAATACTTTGCCGACATTCTTGATCTTCATCAATATTTCTAAAGGAATGATCATAAGCATGAGCTTAGTCTTATAAATTTAGTAGTTAAGTCCATTTAAGAATTAAAAACTTAAAATTTTATTACTATTTATTAGAGTTTCTTTATGGAGTAATAGAAATTTGGATGATTGAAGTTTAATCTATTTAAAAATGTTTAGATCTTAAAAAATATATATAATATTTTATTTAAAGTGTACTAAGTAATCCAAAAAATGAAATTTAAAATTAATTTATTTTTTATTTATAAATGAATTAACTAATTTCTTAAAGACTCAATAAATTAATTTATTTTTATCGCATGCAATATATAAATATTAGAAAATTATCAATAAATAATATGATAATATATTAAGAATCTTCTCAATTATTTCAATCAAAATATATTTTCGATATACTATATAATAAAAAACATAAAAAGAAATATTATGTTTTATAATGGCAACCAGAACACAATAAATGATATGAGTAGAACTATTAAGAACACAATAAAAAGCGCGATTTTCCTTTCAGTTCTAAAGCTAAATTCATTTTAGATTGATTCACTCAACTTTGACACTAGGGATCTCATTTAAACCTGCGTTATAAAGTTTTGAATAATATCTATAAGAGTGTGTTATTTAAAAAATAGAGCTTACATAGTTCAACAAACTATGGATTGTTAAAAGTAGCTCTGATAGAATTAGTATCATTTTTCTGAATATTAATTTGGTAATTGTTTAACTCAGTTCTAAGTCCAGCGAAGTATCTCACCATTACTACATGAAGGCCTTGTTGAAGCATGCCAGAGCTAAAATTTGCACATGTGGCAGCATCTTTAAAGTAAGTTTACTTATTGCAAAGATTATCACGCATTACAGATTCAAATGTACTCCAATAGTCAGGATCTAACGTTGATTGATGATCAAGATGCATCTAAAAATGAAATATTAAAAAAGCTTTATATTACCTCTTAAAGTTAGTTATTCTAATCGTAAAGTTAGTAGATTGACTATTTCGATATAATAATCGATTGTTATCGGACAATAGGTTTAGTTTTGTTGAAAAACATTTCTCTTTAAGTATTTAGTGCAAACCAAAAGAATGGCTCAATACTAGCTGTAACATTAAGTTCGCTGTTTAAAATTTTGGTAGTATCAACTGCATCATTTTGGAGGAAATAGTTTTGGAGATAATAAGCTTATATGCAGAGTAATGCCATGAAGAACTTAAAGAAGAAGTTCTTATCTGTCTTAGTTCTACCTTTTGCCTTCTTCATTCTCTTTCCAGTTCCAGATAGTAAAGTGTACTCATCATCCTCGTCATTTGCTAAGTTATTTTCGATATCTTCATTAGAATCAATATCGTCATTGCCTTCTTCAGTTTGCAAGTTATTAATGAATCTCTCACATCTCAAAGCCAAAACTCTTATGACTGAGTTATCAATTTCGCAAAATAATGAGAGCACTTTATCTTTCTATTGATTAACTGAGTGTACAACTGGGAATAGGATTATAAGGCAAATTGCTTCAGCCACTATAGATAAGACGAAGAATACCAAGGTCACTTCTTTTTTGTCTGTTGATCTATCGTCAAGCTCTCTCACGTAGAGTTAAGAAGATTTCTCCAACCCCATAAAGAACTGGTTAAAAGAATTGTACATCAAGAAAAACACATCTTCGTTAGTCTCATTAAAATCAACAATCTTCATGTTACTAATTGTGAAAATAGTTGAAGAAATCTGTAAAATTGATTCAGTCAGGGAAAACTGTAGAGCTTTCATACTATAAGCATCTTCTTTAAAGTATAAAGTCACGGTCTTATTATTTAGAAGCTGATCATGCTCATCTGATACTGGCAGTTGAGAAAGATTTATATCATTTTAGATCTTGTAAATAAGGTCTAGTGAAGCTGAAAAATCTGATTTTATAGCTGCTACATAAGCGTCTTTTGACTCATACCCCGCATAGTTATAATCAACATATAAAAAATGTTTATGAAATTACTACTTATAGTAAGTATTCCTTAATTCATAAGTATCATAGATCTTGCATTATACACAACTTTCTGCAATTCAGCAGTCCTCATATAAGATTTCTCAATTAATAAGAAGTTTGCCTTAGTGTCTTGGAATTGTTTGAAAATAATGGCATATTCTGCAATACTTATAGCAATCAAGAAAAGCAAAATAATTTAAGCAGATGTGGAAAGTCTCTTGATAGATGAAGGCATAGTTTTATCATTAATGGCTAATGAAAAAGCTTTCTTGGATTTGATATTTGCCTTGAGTTAATCTGTATCTTTATCACTATTTTTCTCCTTCTTTTCGTGTTCTTCTTCCTCTTCGTCAATTTTTTGAATTTCAGCTGCTCTGTCACTGAATAAACTAGCATGCTGATTATTTGACTCTTCCCAACCTTTTCTTGGACCGTCATTTCTGATAAAAGTATGTACACCAAGGCTTATAGACTGCTTCGTTTAGAGAACTCTTATTAATCTCTCGATCTCACCTAAAATTTAATGGAACACAATATAAAATAATATATTTTGTTTAACGTAAATTTTTAATAAAAATCTCACTTTTGATGAAATCTCTACCAAAGCCTTCACCTGCTACAAGCATCTTAGAGTAGTCAATATTGACATTGGGATTGACTATTGGCAGTGAGGAGTTTGCGAGTGTGGCAGACTATAGTTATTCACATAAATTCATAATGATTAAAATGAATTTCTATGTTACTTATAATTCTTCCCGTCTTTGTTCAATCCATTAGCTGCAGTCTTATCAAAATCCTTTGTGTGAGTTTTGTCTTTCTTATAATCCTCCGAAGCGTTAGACTCATCCTCAGATTAATTTTCATCATCGTCATCTTCATCCCCACCAGACAATCCTCTGTTTATTTTATCCTACTGTCTCTATTTCTTGTTTATAATAATATTACCTATTTCACTGAGTTAATTTAACATTTAAATTATTATAGGAAGTTTATGTAGCTCATAGTCTGGTACTTTAATATAGTGGGATCATCCTGAATTTCCAATTTTGACTTTTCTTTGAAGTGTTTAAGTTCTAAAAAATTTCTATCGAGAATATACTCCTTGTTTTCTGTATCTCTCAACT
Organism: Oxytricha trifallax; assembly: GCA_000711775.1. Classification (NCBI taxonomy): domain Eukaryota; phylum Ciliophora; class Spirotrichea; order Sporadotrichida; family Oxytrichidae; genus Oxytricha; species Oxytricha trifallax. The sequence continues at coordinate 112,766 of ARYC01025608.1, forward strand.
CTCTCACGAATCTCTTATACAATGGATTTTATACCAATTTAAAATCAAATTTTCTTAAACATTTTGAGTTTACTTTTACTAAAATAAATAAAATTGATCATAAGAAAATTGGAAGGCATTCTAAATAATTCTCTTCTATACCTAGTCAAATTGGCTCTTCTCTGGCATACTTTCCAATCTCAAATGATAACCATATGATATGTTAACCAGTTCAAAGTAAATTTCAGTTAAATTGCACTAGAATTAACAGATTTTGTCTTCCATTCCTATTGCTTTATACTAATATTGAATGTAATTTGGATCGTTGTCATCGTTATTAGGGTCATTGGATTCTTGTCTTCTAACTCCTCTTAGATTCTTTGAGGACTTGTGATGTAATTGTGAGATTTATAATATAAGATAATAATATTAATGCTATTATTAGAGATTTGATCTTCGTCTTAGTCATCTTATGAACCTCTATCAATTTGAGAAATATCTTCTTGATCATTATTTTGAACATCATTACTTGTGTGAGTCTTTTACATCTTAATGTCGTCTATATCGTAATCGTCCGAGGGCTTCTTTTTGAATTCGCTCATTTCAACAACCTTTGGAGAGTAGAAATTAATCATTGCTCCAGCTTTGTTTTGGTACTACTGCTATAACAATAAGAAATTCACATAAAGAAAAAAATAATCTTTGTAGTTAGCTTAGAACAATTGGGGCATAACAGTTGGCATATCATAGTAGATAATTTTCTTATTAATTTTTTCATAAGAGATGCCAAGCATCTTAAGACAAGAAGGTGTAATATCTTGCACTTCTTTATTCTTATTTAGCAGCATGTGACAAACATTCTTGTTAATTCCAGTCTTTTCAACTTTGAATGTTGCTACATATTATCTACCACTAAGTAAACTTGGTAAGTTCTTTATCTAGAGCCATAGAGGGAAAATGTAGCCTGAGAAATGCTTTCCAAAGACTTGCCTCTCTCTGCTTGAGATTTAATCTGCTGATTTTTAACCACTAACGTTTAAGAAATCTTTATGGTTATCTGAATAAGTTTTTGGCATTAACATCTCTACGTCTTTATTAATGACATCTTCTTTCTTTGTGTAGCCAAAAATTTTACACAAACTCATGTTGCATTCATTAATATATAATCATTAAATCTAGTTAAATTGTGGAACGTCATTTTATTTTAAATTGGTTAACTATACCTATCCTCTCTTACTCTCCTGAGATATAGATACATGGTGTACCATCTTAAGCATAATTATTTAGGTCTGAAAAGTCTTCATTCACATTATTGAACTCAAAATTTACTCTTAAATTTGCAGCTTCTTTTGCTTTAACCATTTGCTCGTTGCCTGTTTCTTTATCATTCAATATTTCAATTAAATAAGAAGCATATAGTTTCAGAGCTTTTGGAGTATTAGTACTCATTTTTGAAAGTTTCTTCCAGTTATCTTCGACTAAAAGAATTGAAGTGTTAATTTTTGCCCCTTATTGGGAAAGTCTAACAAGATCGGGTGATTCATCTTAGAGGTGGTTCCAGAATTCGTAATGTAGCATTGAACTTTTTTCTATGAGTTATTTGAAATGTTTAAATTAGTTTTCAAAATTTAGTGCTGTGATAAAATCAACCCCACCATGCTCTTGACCCTCTGCAAGCTCATCTTCAATTATTCTTCTCTGTCTAAAAATCATAAATTAGTGATCAAGACCAGGCTTTATTTTTTCAGCTTAAGATAACTCATTTAAAGCTCCTTTTCTATCCTTCATTTTACTTTGTAAGAAATTAGCATAATCAATTCTTAAGGCAGTATACTTTGGGAACTTCTTTATCCCTAAATTATAGAGAGCCTTAGCTTAGGCAAGTAATAATGAATTATTTTCTAGTTATTAAGCCTGCATTTTGCCCCCTACGACTTTTTTCTTTCTATCATTTTCGTTATTTTACTTGTCTCTTGCAAGCATTTTCAAGAATTATTTAATAGGACAATTATCATTTGGACATACCTCTGAATGATGGTTAATATACCCTTTCAATACTATTGCTGAGTATCTTTGAATCTCTTTCGTCTCTATAATATGCAAATAAAAGAAGTTCTTTTTCTAGCAACTCTCCCCTTTCTAAAATTGACCCTCTGAAGTCAATAAAAGTTGGAGTCTGTCTTCTTGTCTGGTATAAATCAAAATACAAATGATTGGGATGCCTAGGAAGTATATCTCAATAGCTCCATTGAATTGAGTTGACTCTACCAGTTAAGAAAATAGCAAAACATAATTCGTCCAAGCAAAGACTCCAGAAAATATCTCCGCTATGATTTAGGTTGTTTGATTAAAGTAGGGCTTATTTGAAACATAGGACAAGAATGTGACTGAAGAAAAAATGCAGAGAATTATGCTTTTAAACAAGCTGTACTCTGTCTAGGAGAAGAATACAAAAATAAAGACATAAGCTAGCTTTGAAATTATTTGAAAGGAGTCTGTCCTCGAGTTTATCCTATTTAAGAATATAATTAAAGATTGAAGTGACTTACTTCGCAGTGGGGTCCTTAGTGTACCTGTTTTCATAGTGCATCATGCAAGCCAATATCGTCATAGCAACAAAAACGAGCAGCATTAAATAAGAAAGTGCAATGTGCAAAACATGAATACTTTGAAAGCATATCTCATCTTCATAAACAACATGAGTAAGAACCCCATTAGTTGTAGAACATGCTGACAACGAGAAAAAGAACTCTAAATAAATGAAAAATCAATTAATAATCATACTTACCAGTTATTGGTATGAATAAGATGGTCTATATAAGAATCGAAGCTATTCTAAGGATTTAGACAGGCTACATAAACGAGAACTTTTTATGTTTAAAGGAAATAGCCACATACAAGAAGTCCATGATTATTATGAATACCAAAAATATGGCAATGTAGAAGATGATATAAAATAATTATGTAAAATTTTATGAAATTAATCTTCTATTTCAATGAATTATTGCCTTAACTCCTTATTTATTATAATGTAAACATCCCAACTGAGCTTTTGTAACCAGTATACAATTCTAAATGTACCCAAAAACTATGCAAAATAGCTAACTACTGAATCTGCTTTCCATTCTTCAACTAGCTATGCTTGGATAATAAATATCAAATTTCAAAAACTTTATAAACCATACGATTCAATTAAAAATAATTAAAAAGCTTAACTTACACTATCATCGAAAGAAAAAGAGAGTAGTTGTAAATATTCAATATTGATAAAAATAGAGTTATAGAGATAATTAATTTATGCATTTATAAAAGTATTTGTGAAGTTTTCAAGGATGTATTCAATTAAATTAAACTGATATAGAGTGATTAAAAACTTATTTAAAAATATGAGAAATGATAAGCATACTCCATAAATATAGTATCTTAAATCAAATAATATATTAACCTTATAAATTTATGCAGATTGTTAGATGAACAATAAAATTCAATTTATCTTAAATTGATAATATATCTGAATGTAATTCACTGTAAATATTGTTTAATGAATTTTAATTTAAAACATTTTAATTGTTATATTTCTCTGAAATCTTTATTTTCAACAATAATCAGCAAGAGGATAAATTTCCAAAATGTGGTCTCTTGATTTTTCAAAAGTAAGTAAAAAACGCTATATATAGAGTTTTTAACTTCCTCTTCTATCTATTCAATGCGAGTTTTTTCTTCCTCGCTAGAATTCTCTTTGCCAAGAAGTTTTGTCTCCTTCATTTATATTATCAATTTATTTAATTAATTAGGATAACATATAATACTTTAAGCCAATTTAAAAATATAGTTAAAGTTCTATATTAATAGGAGTGGAATGCACTAATAGTAAATAAATTATAATATACTAAATTCCTATATTTTATCTATTATTTAAAATTCTATGATTATAGAATTGGCTTTAGCACAAGCATTTTAAAAATAAATAAAAAAAGACACTATTCTTGAAATTTTGAGATATTTTATAAAAACTTAATGTTTGAATATGATTTTAAAATATAAGCACATGATTAATTGAAAAACATTAAAATGGAAAAACGTAGCATTATTTTATATAAAACTAATATAGAATTTATTTTTTTTAACTTTCGAATTTATTATTCTAAATCAGTCCATTAATATTTTGACTTCAATTTGTAAAAGTGTTATATTGATTTAGTAAATTTTTCTTATTTATTTTCACATTTATGAATGTCTAATAAAATCTATGAATAAGTTAAAATGAAATAAACAGGAATAATAATATGAAAAATATCAATTAAATATTAAAATAGTCGAGATAATTTAATTTGTATAATTTTATCAGAATTGACTCTACGAGCTTGTTTACATCACTGTATAAATACTCTTGAATTTGGAAAATTAATTTAATTTAAATTAAATATTAATTAAAATCTTGGCAGTTAAAGTTTGCCAAATTTTAAGTCCTTGGGCTCATTCTATAGAGAATTCAAAATTAGCAGGACTTTACAATTGGCGCTACTCTTTGATCGCATTCCTTTGAATGAGATAACTCGACTTTAATAGGAGGAATGCATAATCGAAAATTAAGAGGCGTTTAATTTAAGTCGAGTTATCTCATTCAAAGGAATGCGATCAAAGAGAAGCGGCAATTGTAAAGTCCTGCTAATTTTGAATTCTCTATAGAATGAGCCCAAGGACTTAAAATTTGGCAAACTTTAACTGCCAAGATTTTAATTAATATTTGATTTAAATTAACTTTCCAAATTCAAATGTATTTCTGCATTAGTAGAATTCCAAGTATATTTGAGTCTAATGGTTTAAGTATAATATCATCAAAAATAAGCTAATGCTCCACATTTGTCATCATTCGATCATCTCCTGTCAGCAAAACTATCCTCCCTAATCTAATTCTAATATCATGTTTTTAGATCTCTCTTAGTTTTAGAGTTGCTTCTATGCCGTTTAATACAGGCATTTAGTTATCCATTATTATGAGGTCGTAGGGCTAGTGATTAAAACATGATTCGTGCTAATTTATGAGAATCTTGTCGATTGCTTATTTTCCATTGTAACATTTTAAGCCAGAAATTTATTCAAGAGTTTTTAATGTTATAAACTATATTTTTAATCTTGAAAATGTATAAAATAAAGTACTATAAAAAAGTAAAAAGGAATGACTTTGAAGAAAAAGTCTAATCTAATTTTTTTATCTTAATTAAAATTATATTCTAATGAAGTTTTATAAGGTTTATAATTAATCAACTTTATCTATATTATACTGCTTGAGAAGACCCTATAAAGCTATTAAATTAAATGGATCATCATCAACAATCAGTATTTTTGAACATTCGCAAATAAAATAATATAAATATCAATTAATTGGGTAGAACTTTTTCTAGTTTATTAATTTACTTTGACTCTATTCTGAATATGATTAACTTGCAACAATTAAAATATTTCTTCTTGTTATATACTTCAAATGAAATAATAAACAAATTTAACTTTGATAATGTGCGATTCTTTCACTTTAACTATTTAATTCTCTTGAAATTGCTATGGGCAAAGGGCCATATTTTTGAGTTTTCCTTCTAAGTTTTTTGGGAGTTTGATTATTTAATAAATCACTAAAATAAACTGTGTTTTCTGTTCTCATTCCATTAGAATTTTGAATGTTGCTAAAAGAATCACTTTGATGATTTATTAGTTCGTTTTAAAGTAAATTGCTCATCAAAGATTGAATATTTTTGCTTGGTATTTATCTTTTAACATAGGTTGATATATCTTACATTGGTTAAGCATTAAAACTATTTTCGTTAAAGTTAAATAAACTGGCTGTCGGATCTTCATCTTCAATTTAGAAAATATTTTCATTAGAATTTTAATTTGGATGCTAGTGTCCGATAGAGCTATAGTTCTATGATGAATTCTAATTAGTAAAAAATTATTCTATTAAACTATTTTAAAACTATATTGAATTTTCTTCAGAGGGATCAAAAGGCAATACTAAAGTAAAAATTGACCCTTTATTGATTTCTGATTCTATTTGAATATCTCCGCCTAGAGCTTTTGCTAGATTTTTGCTTATAGTTAATCCTAGCCCTACTCCTTCCTTGATTGTTAATGTGCAATCTAAAAATCATTAACTTATCACTATTTTTATACTTAATCAGACTAACAGTGTACCATGATAAATATCAAATTGAATTGTCTTGGCAATCCTTAAAGGCGTCATATATAAAAAATATTGATAATCTCTCTTAACAAAACCACTTTGCATTAGTCCTGACTTAGCTTTGCAAACTACACTGAGAAATTCTAGTTTAATCATAAATTTATATAAAGTTTTTCTGCTATCTTACTTTGGTATTTTCCTAACCCTAACATGGCAAGGGATAAAAATCTTTTTCATTAATGAAACATATCTTTGACAATAGCTAAAATAAACGAAATCTAAGGCAATAGTTTATCTTTTAAAATAATAATGAAAATGGTAGAATTTGATCTATTTGTAAATACCTTAATGAGGTGACCGGAAATCCCATACTTAATTTACTAGCACTAGTATGAGAAAGTTCTATTCGTTAATTAATTTTTTTTTATTATATAAAATAATTCTTCCTTGTTCAAATGTCGATTAGTCATTATTTTAGTGAATGCTATAAAAAGCTTTTATATTTAGGACTATGTCATGCCCACACCAGAATCCTTAACCATGATTTTTATTTATTTTTCTTCGAATAAAGCCACTCCTACTAACTGAACAAATCCTTCTTCTGTATATTTCAAAGCATTTGAAAGTAAGTTAATAATAATTTGAGCAAGTCTGTTAGCATCCGTATATACTCTTTTTGGAAAATCTGGAGAAAATTCGAATGAAAACTTGATGTCTTTTATATCTGCTTTCAATTAGAGCATAGAAAAGCAGTATTCGGCTAGCTTCCTTAGATCTGTATTTTCATAATTTAGAACTAGGTTCTTAGATTCAATCTGAGAAAAATCAAGAATATCATTAACTAAGTAGAGCATTAACTTTGAGCAGTTTTTTGCAGTTTCTAGGAATTATTTACCCTCCTTTTCATGAATTTAATTATCAAGTACTTATAATGAGGAATTTATTGCATTTAATGGATTCCTGAATTCGTGGGCTGCGGAAGCAAAAGCTAATGTTTTAAGTTGAGACAAATTTTTCTAAACTTTAAAAAGCTATGGGTTTATTAAAATAAGTTTAAAGATTGTTTACTTTTCAATTTCTAGCCAATTTGATTAGTCTCTAATAGTCGTCATCACGAAGAGCTTATTTCCTAATCTTAGGCTCTAAGTGAAAACTTACAAGACTTTTTATTAACTACTTCCATGATTGTAAGTAGGTTATGTTAATTTTTCAATATATTAATCAATCATATCAGACAAATACATTTTGATTAAAATTAGTAAGCTATTTATGAGTGAAAATATTATTTTCACCCCCCCCCATTCCTTGATGACATTGAGAGAAATTTAACTAAAATATTTCTTCATTTTTATCAAACTAAATTGTTTTTATTTTTATAATTTTCAAATCAAATTAAGATTAAGTTAAACACTTTCAAAAATTTAGTATGCTAAAATGAAAATACCAGATTATAGTCAAAACAATTTTACTTCACTTTATTTGCTCTCATTAATTATTTACTTAGAAACCTTAAGATAAATTTTGAATTACAAAAGTAAGTATTACAATAAAAATATTTCAATGAAACTTTTGATTTATACAACTTATTAAACCAACTCACTCTGCTTTCCTCTTAATTATTAATTTATGATTGTCTGATTTATCATTCAATTTTTATAATTTAAATGTTAATATTAAATTTTGCTTTAAAGTATATACCATCTAGTGGATTAACTAAATATTCCCTATTAAACCTTATAGGATCAAGGTACTATTAATTTTTCTGAATATAGTCCCATAGATCTGTGAATTAAGTAATATCTTAATCATTTCCAGCATCTGAATTCGTTGTATTATTATAATACATTTTATATTTGAAAATTATTTTATAATTGTCATATTTAATACTACAATCAAAACCCCAAAACCCCTTAGTGAGGTATATAAGTGCTTTGATTTGTAGGATGTAGTTGGGGTCTTATTGGGGTTAGTAGAGAAAACGCAGGCTTTTGTGAATTTAATGAATATTTATTGATTAATAGTGCACTTAATTCAAACAAATTTTATCTGCTTATCTTTGTGGTACCTCTTGAATCTAGCTCTCTG
>ARYC01025609.1:0-26964 GCA_000711775.1 Oxytricha trifallax
ATAATTTTGCAAAATGCAAATAAAAAATATATAACTATTCAAATAAATAGTATGTCAACTAATATTTGCTAAAAACCATTTACAAATATTATAACAAGTTAATCAAAATAAAAAATATAAAAATTAAAGAAAAAATGTTATTTGCTGTTTTTATTAAAGCTATTTTATATTTTTTAATAAAATAGATTAATTCTAAAATTTAATAGATTGAAAATAAATGTATTGATTGCCAGCAGTCTGGACTCTGTCAGTGTTCTGTTGAGAGTAGCCATTGTTGTTGCTGTATCTTTGCAACTCTCTTCTCTCAGTGTAGTTGCCACCAGTAGATCTTTGTCCACCCGCACCGCCATCATTGGCCACATCTGATCTCTAGAAGTTGCGATAGGTGTTCTAGCCTCCCTCAGTTCTCTGTTGATAGCCTCTGTTGTTCTAGAGTCTAGGCTCTTGAGTGGTGCCGGATGCATAGCCAACTGTTTGAAGAGGTCTGGTAGATCTTGGAATCTCGTAGTCATCTCTGAAGGGTCTTCTTTGAGGTTGCTGTTGAATCATGCGACTGCTGTTTGGACCTCCATCTCTGTCACCTCTTCTCTGATCAAACTCTTGTGAGGGACTTCTTCTCTTCTGCTGTTGAGGATACGATTGCTGAACTTGCTGTTGTTGTCTCATGGAGTAGGGCACATCATCTCTGATGATCTTGGTGTTGCCATAAGAAGTCAAGTATCTTCCACCAGCACCTTGCACTCCACCGCCATTCTTCTCAGTCACAGGTCCATTCAAAGTTTAACTTGTGATAGTTTGGACTAAAAAATAGTGAGAGTTTAGAATCATAATTTTAATCGTCAAATTCAAATTAAAGATTTTTGTAAGATTATCAATTAAAAGTAGAAATCAATTAAATTTACAAAAGATATGAAGATACTTACATTGTCTGGGTTGACGATAGGTGTTTGCTGAAGATTAGGAGTTCATGTTGGTTGGTCTCCCTTGATGATAAATATAAAGTAATATAAAAAAATGGTTGAGAGTTTGGGATTCTGGTGCTTTTCCAGAGTTAGCATGAGCGCTGGTTCTCTCTCTGATCATCACATGCAGTTCATCAACCACTTCTCCAATGATGTTGAAAGCTGAAGTATTCTTAACATCAAAAGAATACGAAGAAGGCATGTTTGTGTTTTCACGCAAGTGAGCGACGATATCTGAGTGAGTTAGCAAGCTTGGCCTCTTCCCACAAGTTAAAAATAATACAATAAAATTCTTGAGTTTGACGTTCTGGAAACCATTCCTGAGAACATAGGTGATCTGCTTGACGATAGAGTTGATAGTAGAGTTCTTAGCGCTTACTCTGATCTCATTGGGGAGTAGACCTCCTTTCTTCAAGTTCATGGTGTCACTTGCAAAATGTTGTTGAGTAGAGTAGGGTTGACTGTAGCGATTTTAGTTGTAGTTGTTGCCACCGCTTCCTCCCTCGTTCATAGGTCTGTTGCTGCGAGTGTTGTTGCCATCCTGCTGGTATCTCTGTTGTTGATAGCTGCTGTTGTTGTTCATGCCAGTAATTAAAAATGAAATATAATAATCATAGTAGGTCTGGTTGAAACTCTGTTGTCTGATTGGTAGGTGTTCATGACTGAGTTTTGTAGTTGTAGCTGAAAGTTGGTTTGTGTAGTTGTAGTTTTGTCTAACTGAGTTAGTTTAAATTATAATTTATCAAATCTATTTCGCTTATATACCTCATTGAATCCTATGGATCCTTATTTTGTAAATTTGCCAAAAAGTAATTCATTTAATAAAACTTAAGATGAAATTAGCTGTTCAAGATAAAATTTTAGTAACTTTTAGATAAAAACTGATAAAATCAGTGATTCCACTGATTGCAGATATACTTAATAACTTTATAATAGATGCAAATTTAGACTAACAAACATCTTAAACTGACTTATTAAATCTAATTGTTGTAGATGTTTAACCAATTAAAGATGTTTTACTGTAAAATGTGTTCATTAAGGGCTAGTCTCTGAGTTTGATACTAAAAAACCAAGAAAATGAACAAAATATCAGCAATTACATGTTTGCAGATAAAAATGATGATAAACTTTTAGTCAAATCTGGAAGTGTAAAGATCAAAATGAACAACTAGAAGTAAAACGATCAAATTTTACATTATAGCAATTCTATGAAAGTCTCAGGCTTAAATTCTCTGAATGACAAGAAAAATTCTATTGCTGGAAGTAGTTGGCTTAAAGAGTTGCAAGAATTAGATATTATTAATTAGAAGAATAACAAACAGTTTAAATATAATTGTCTCGAAGACAAGAATTATTTCTAGTCAAAGATACAATAAAAGCAACAATCTAAAGAACAGCTGGCTCAGAAGAAAAAAGGCAATATAACACACGAATGTTTTAAACTTATTAATTTTTAAAGTTATACTAATTGGATAGGAGAAAGTGAAATTTAGAAATCAGCACCTTCACTCTAATGGCAATTCAACCCAGTCCCAAAACCTACACTGTAATAATTAGAGAAAAAAGTTTCAGCTTATGAATAATAATCTTAGACCAAATACTAATAGAATTAAGTATGTCAAAAGACTTTACTGAAGAACAACACTCAACTATTATCACAAATATAAAACATGATGGGCTCCTCAAAATTCGATGATAAAGATACCTCACTTAATGCTCTTATTAACAATTAACCCACAAACAAATAATAAAGCCAGAGTAATAATGTTGAAAATCAGCTCAAGAATAGCATTAGTTATTTAAATTCGAATAGTTAAATTAAATAGTCCATAATATCTTAATCTTCCTTTGTCAGTAATAAACCACCACAAAACAAACAAATAAATCAAAACTTATTCCCATAGTAGCAATAAATACAGTAAAATCTTAATAGTTAACAATAAAACAATGATACACTTAAGCAGATTTTCATGCTGGCCTATTAATCTAAAGATAAATCAGCTCCTTAACCTTCTGCTTTTGACATCAATTTGATTTTTTAGCAGTAATAGCAACAATTATAACTTTAGATTAACCCACTAAAGTGATTATAGTAGTAAGATACTTAAGACTATATTACTTCCTTAATTAATTTGAAATAATAAGTTTAATTATTAAAAATGTAGTCATTAAAGACATTCCTGAGTTTAACAAGTCACAAATACTAAAATAGCTGTAGAATAGTACAAAAATCTGCTTAATTACTAAAGCACAATAATTTATATACAAATGCGGTGAGATAGAGACATTCTTTAACTAATTTATATGGTAAGTAGAAGGTATTGAATGTATATACCCATGCTTTTTATCTTTATGGTAAGCTCTATTTATTGGTTTTAATATTACTTGATAATTATAATTTATTAGAAACTTTGGGAGTGAGTCATGACTCTACTGCTGAGGAGATAGAGAAAGCTTACAAGAGAATGGTGTCTGTTTTGAATTTGAAGGAAAATCCTGAACTAAAGGTTTACTGTGATGATCTCAGATTGTAATTTAATTGTAAAAACATATTCTATCGTTAGGGCCTACGATACATTAATCAATGAAGATAGCAGAGGGGAGTACGATGAATACATATCACAGCACATTAAACTATCGAGATTATGGAAAGAAATGGAGAAAGAGGAAGTAGATGATGAGGAGACTGAAAGAAGAAAGAAAGGTAGACATTTTAAATTTAAGTTTTCTCATAAATTAATTTAGAGAGAGGAAAGAGAAGATTTGAGGAAGATTTCGATTATGCGAATGAAGAATTCTTTGCATCCTGGAAGAGTAGATTTTAGGGAAGTGGATAGCAATAACAAACTCAATATACCTCAGCTGGTGGTGATAAAGGTGCAGAATATTCAAGATTTGACGGAATTGACATATAGTAAGAAGTGAAGATTACTTTTCAAGAAGCTATGCAAGGCGTGGAAAAACCAATATAATTCAGTAGAGAAATCAGATGTCCATGGTGTAAAGGTACTAGAGAAGATTCAGGTTCAAAGAGTAGCATCTGCTATTCATGCAAAGGGGAAGGTGTGAAGAAAGATCCTCTCTTTCATTAGTAACAAGAATGCAACACATGTCATGGTCATGGCCACTTAATAAAGAATCCCTGCAAAAAGTGTCATGGAATAGGTCTGCTGAAAGAAACCATCACAAAGAATGTATAAATACCTAAATTCACAGAAAACAATAAAGTGTTGGAGTTTGATTAAGAAGGGAATGATACTATATTTAACGAGAAAGGAAGAAGTGGTCATTTGCGTATTAAAGTCATTGTCTAGGAAGATCCTAATATGCGCAGGGATGGGAATGACATAATTACTAACCAATAGTATATGATTTTATAATTTCTTCACACAGTGTGACACTTACAGAAGCACTGCTAGGAACCTAGATAAAAGTATCAACAGTATCTGGTGAATAAGTAATTGATATTGGACCTCAAAACTTTGCTGAAAACTAATAGATTATCTTACAAGGAAAAGTAAGTGAAATGCTCTTAGTATAAATTAATTAAATTTTATAGGGAATATATGATGTTGAGAAAGGGCAAGGTAATCACATAGCAGAATTGAAATTAAACATTCCAAGAAACTTGACTCCAGAAACTAAATAATTGATATTAGAATTTGGGAAGGATGAAACAAAAATAAATAACTATGATCCAAGTGCAATTAGCTATGAGGAGCTAAAAGCTGTGTGGGCTTAGTAAAAGCATGATGATGATAGCTAATCAAGAAGTACTAATAGATAAAAGAATGCAAGTAATTCATAATAGAGTGGAGGTAATGACAATAGTAATAACACAGATCCTCCAAAGAAGAGTTCTTTCTTTTCTAGGTTTGTGTTTTGATTATGATCAATAAATGAATTAAATACACTCTTAATTTCCTTAAAACACTTCTCATAAGTCACTTGATTTTACAATATTAGAATAATAAAAATGTTGCTAAATTAAATCATCAAAAATATAAGCAAACGGAGTGTCATAAAAACAAAATAACATACTTTATTATCTCTGCCTATCAGATAGAAATTTCAGTTCACTCACTTATATGGTAAGTCAATAATTTAAATTTATGAATATAGAGACTCTGGGTGTGTCTAAGGACTGCAGTTAGTTTGAAATTGATAATGCCTATGCTAAATTCATTAAAGCCTTTAATGTCGACACTAACCCAGAACTACGATCTATTGTTGATGATGTAAATTTGTAAGTAATCCCTCAGATTTGAAATAATATGATAGAGCTTATGAAACACTGAGGAATAAGGACACTAGGAAGGATTACGATGAGTATATCGCTTAGTTGCATAACTTACAAGCTGACTTCAATGATGGTCATTGGAATAATGACCAGGCTAATAAGCAAGACCCCAGGAAAAGTGGTAAGTTACTATATAAAACGCTAAATTAATTTAGAGAGAGGAAATAGCAACATATAAATGCTATTGTGAGGGGAATTGGCTATAAATTATATAAAATATAGGTAAATATAGTATTAATAACAAATAAAAACCATTATTAATTGCAAAATGAAAAGATCAGCTGAGCAAGACGTAGAGGCTTTAGAGCAATAAGTCAACCCAAAACAAACAGAATAAATCAACTAACAACAAGAAGAAGTCAAGAACAGTAATTAGACAGAGTAAAATACCAATTAAACTGAGAAAAAAGATGAAAATATTGATAAAAAGTAGGAAAGCAAATTACCTAAATGTCGTGTCGCTATGATTGTCGGATATAATGGCAGTAATTTCTGTGGATCTCAGAAGAACCCCAATATTCGTAGTGTTGAAGAAGAAATCGAGAAAGCAATTATCAAAAATTTATCATTATTATTATTATTTTAAGCTCTGTACAGGTTAGGAAGAATCTCAGAGTATAACTATGGTGACCTGAAGAAAATCGGTTGGAACAGAGCCACCAGAACTGATAAAAGAGTGCATGCAATCCAAAACTGCTTCTCCTTTAAAATTCACATTAGTAAGGATGAGAACGAAGACGAGGACTTCAGAGTTGTATTGAACAAGGAACTTCCTGAGGATATCACTATTTTCGCTATAATTAGGTCAAGCAATAGGTTCAACAGCAAGTTAAACGCAGATGATAGAGAATATTCATACTATTTGCCCACTTTTATGTTGAAAAGCATTAAATAAGGGTGGTATGGTTCAGGTATCAACAGGAAAATTCAGGCTGCTTAGTTGAGAGGCAATAAAGCTGAAGGTGTTGTTGCTGGTACTGAGGAGGAGAAGAAAGAAGATGATAAGCCAAAGGGAATTAAATTTATTAGACGTGATCCAAATAAGAAGAAAAATGAGGATGGATTAGATAATGACGATGATGAAGAGGGAAATAATGATGTTGAGCAATATTATGAGAATAATTGAAAGACAATTCAATTAATTTTAATAATAATTAATTGAGATTTTAGTTATAATTATGAATTTTTAAGCACATTTATTAATATAAATTTGACATTTTTATTCATATATTTATTTCATCACTTACTAGTTTAATTATACAATCTGAATATTCTCGAATCATAACCAACATATATTTTATTATTTTAATACTTATTAATGAAAATTTTAAAAGAATCTAAAGATTATCTAGAGATTATACCGGGTTATGTTGAGAATATATTCTTATGTAGTTTATTAGTATTATCAATTTCAATATATTTGTGCTTTTTACAATACCAAGATTTGTATTTATTCAGAAACATAGATCACATTCCTCAATCCGAGTTTGACTTGCTCTACTCCTACAGACTATCCAAGGAAGATCACGAGAGAGTGATTGCTCTTTTTAAGTTATTCCTAGGTGTGAAGAAGTATCACAACTACACCAAGTTGATCAGAGCACATATGATGAAAGCCTAAAGATTTATGATGATTCTTGAAGCAAGTGATTTCATGTATGTAAACTACGAGACCAATGAAGTCACTAACAAAGAAGATCCAAAAGCAATTGAATTCCTTCATTTCGCACTTAAGGGTCAGTCTTTCCTATACAACCAAATCCGTAAAATGATTGGTGTCATTATTCAAGTATTCCGAGGAGACTTGGACGATAAATTTATACCAAACACTCTCAGAGACAACATAGTTAACGTCGCTTTGGCTCCAGGTGATGGTCTGTTGTTGGAGAAAGTCTGCTACGATAAGTATAACACCAACAAGAAAGATGTCAAAAATGAAATTATGATAAAGTATGTGGCCACAACCAATGAAATCAAGCAATTCAGAGAGAACTTAGTCAGACACATTGCCACAAGGGAGACAGTTGACAAAGCTTTCACTAAGTGGTTGAGTTAGTTCGATGATTATAGCGAGGATTACTATGTTGAGAGGCCACCTCAAGCTGCAAAACTACTCATCAGAGAGTGAAAACATTAATTAAGTAATTTAATCTAATTAACTATAATATATTATATTGCTTTTAACTAAGTGCATGAAGAATATAACTGTTATTAAAGTGGGAAATGATTTATAAAATAAGATTGTTAAATTTAAAATGATGCAAAATAATGACTTCCATATGATTAAAAAACAGCCTACCTACAAGACCCACACTCACTCTTCATCTTACTATCAGCAGCCATTAATTTAGAATTAAAGTATAGACACTATTGATGAAGTAATCACTCCACAATCTCAACAACAAAATCATTTTAATAACTTAAAAAATGTTCCCTATTCACAGTAAACTTTCACAAACACAGTATTAGATCCAACTCAAACAGCTTAGAGTATGATATTCCAAAATATGAATGCGGGACACTCAGATTTTATTCAGTAGTAGCAAATGATGCAATATTTAAGCAGATAGCAGTAGCCATCGTTTTTTCATGGTTTGAGTAACGTATCCAACGCAACTGGCAGTCATTTAAGTTCAATAAACTCCCCAAACTTTCTCTAATTCCATTAGCAGCAATAACCACAACCAATTTAACCACAAAATGATCTGCAGCTGATTTTAATTGAATAAATAAAGCAACACGATTAAATTTTATCCAAGCAGTAGAAAATATTCGAGGAGTAACTCAAAAGTCAGCAGTAAGTCATAAACTTATTGCAAACACAGCTTAAGCATATTGGTACTCCAGCATCTACGCCGTCTGTAAATAATTTCTAAGTAGATTAGAATAAAATGAATTAGTAACAAATCCAGCTGCTAAATGACGCTTATTTAAATTAATCATTATAAAGAGAATTGAAAAATAGGTCATAAAACAGTTCTATACAGACACCGATATTGTCAAGATAATATATATTATGAAGATATGTAATAATACAATTAAAATTAACTAATCTAATTAAAATGAGTATTTAATTAAATTTTCTAAATTAATCTACTAATAATAAATTTATAAATTGAATAAAGATATAATGAATATCTAATCATGCATTTAATTTAATTCAATTTATTAAAATGTTCTAGTTAAATATAATAAATTTGAATTTTACATGTTTATTTTTGTTTCACACTAGTAAATGCATATACTTCAATTGAGTAAGAGCAGAAAGATTCCACTGATAGATAAAAGCAGTAAATGAAATAAAAAAACATCAACTTAAAATAATTGAATCACAAAGAATATCTGGAGTAGAGGCATTTCTAAACACAGGAAAAAGTAAGTAAATTAAGATAGCAGTAGAGAGAGAAGGAAATGGCTGACTAGCGACCATTAAACTAAAAATTGCCTCCTTAAAAACCAACGCCCACTTTCACTAAGTTGATAGAAAAATAGAAGAAACAAATTAGAGATAGATAAACTAGAAGTTAAGAAAGAAGTTCATCTGTTGGAAAGAGACAAAGTCATTAGGAGACTAACAGGAGAGATAGCAAGGGCAGGATATATGTGGGAACTAAAACTTTATCGAGTTTCACTCCTAAAATCGGCAAAAAGTCTTAAAGTCTGGAGAGACACATTGAAGACTTGATAGATTGGCATAAAACTAAGTAGCTAAAGCTCTAAGAATCAGTAAAAGAAAAATCTAAAGAAGAAGAGAAAGCAATCGTGAGTTAATCTTTATAACTGTGTCCAGGCACTCTTAAAATCATAGAGAGACTTCAGAAAAGTGAAAGTAAAGAGAGAGATCCAGATATTGATATAGGTGCCAGACTGTACTAAAATGGTTAACATTTATTGAGCAAAAAGTAGGAGCAAGTTGTAGAAAATAATCGCATTAAGTTAGACAGAATGATCCCTTAAATCACTCCTAAAGGGAAATAAAGCAAGCCCGTGTTTCTAAATATGACTTTAAACATGAAAGACAAAGGGATGTAGCTAAAAACTAATAAACTTTAGGGATTAAAGATACCAAAGTAAAGCAATGTTAAGAAAATGCCTAAGTTTTTAGGTAGCTCAGGAACTAGAAAAGAAAGTAGAGAAAACAATTAAAGTTAGAATATGAGGGAAAAACTAAATTTATTCATTTAATGCAAGTACAATTTATCAGCCAAGAAAGAAAATAGAGGAGATTAAGAGTTTGATACAACAGAAAAAATAAAGCTAAATTTACGTGACTAAAGTAACGATGCATCCCCTTAAAGATTCACAATGAGAGGGGCTTCCCCAGCTTTTGATACTGATAAATGTATAAAACAGTCACAAAATATAGATTAATCTAGGAAATTGTAGATATAACATACTATGGGTCAAGTAAATAGGGAAGCCTTGTAATAGTTAACTAATAAACAAACTTTAAATTAAGCAACTGATGATAAGTTTTATAAATTGGACTTTGTAGACTGCAGAGACGATATCAGCTATCAAGAGTAGTCTCACTTCAGCAGACTAAACGTTAATGCTTCACCAACGAAAAGCTCACCATAAAATAAAGAAAACGAGAGAAATTCATTGCCAAGTTATGTTAATGGGCCTATTGATATTAGATTTAGTATGAGTAATAATGGGTAATAATAGACTTAATAGCAAGACTTTCCATTAAATCTTAATTAGCCAATGCAGCAATTTCAACAGATTTAGTAAATGAGTATGATGTAAAATTAAAACTAACAAAATCCAATCTTCATGCCACACCCTTAAATGTAGTTAAATTTGCAATAGTAATAAATACCTCAGCAAATTCATAATCCACTGTAATAACAAATGGTTAATAATTCCCATTAATTAACTTAAGAAATGCTTCTTCATTAAATTGAAATGATAAAGCAAAACATAGTGAGAAATGAACAATAGTAGCGTTCAGCGCAGCAGTAACTCTAAAAGTAAAATTTCCTAACATAACAGCATTCGTCTTAAAACTCTATAACCTAATCTACAGATTCTCATAACTAGCTCTAATTGAAGCAACTTGATAAGGCTTAATCTCAGGTGGTCTCTGCAAAGTCTAGTCAAATAAACGGAATGGCTTTATTATCAGCGAATAGCAATTTAAACATACTAACTGGAGCTTTTAGTGATGGAGGAAGCAAGAGAAACGGCATTGATAGCAGGTTATCATTGGATGAAGAGGAAGAATTGTTCAAGTACTCTATTGATGATTAAATGTCACAGTATCAAAATTAACTCAACTTAATGGTCATGCAGTAATAAATGCAGCAACAATAGTAGCAATAAGTTGCTTAAAAGTTGACAAACAAAGAATGAATATATAATCTTATATCTATTTTTAATGAAGTTTTTATAGCTTTACTAAATTGGCTATTATGAGTAACTAGATATAAAATCAATTTAAATTGAAAAATTAAAGCATTTTATATGCTCACATTTGAAATTCATCATAGATTACTTTCTCGATATATTCCTCCATATCTTTAGACACCTCTTTATATTATAATTAATATTATAATAATTTAATAAATTATTTAGTGCTATGAAATTTTACCCATAATAAACTATTATATAAATAATGTGACCTCCTTGATTGCTTATGAGTAGAGTTCATGAAACAAATCATCTGCAATGTGATCATATATCTTCCACACATCTTTATTAGCTGTATTATTGTGGATTTTCAGGAACTTCTCATACTTTTCCTTATAAAGTGCTATGTTATTAAGTGTGTCTTCGTTCATCTCGATTTTGAATTTGCGTTTGGCTTAAGCATTTAAGGTTTCAGAGTTATGGCCACCTGAAATTGCTATGCCAGATGTTAGATGGGCATCAGCTCCTGCTTGTTTGATATTGGCTGAATCTACCTTAGTCATCATGTTGTAGGATACATCTGGAGCTGTGGCTGATATATCTGCAAGTTATTTTGAGAAAGCGTCTACTCCACTGGACTTATTGAATGGATTTTGGTAAGAACTAATAATATAAATATAACTGTGAGTCTTGCTAGTGAGTGATTTATCATTTTTCAAAGATTTTTGTGATGGGTTGGCTTGGATTAAACTCCTGGAATTTATATCGTAATCTCCATCATCTTATTCTAAGTTAAATTATATTGGCTAAGCAATCATATAGAATAGTTATTAATTAGAAATGTTGAATTAATTTAAAAGCGTAATCTTTCAATATATTGTACAAAGATATTATTCATGATAAAAGAATTAATAAAGATGGAAAAAAAATTAGAGATTATATGAAAATAATAAGAAAAGAAGTATATAATACTTAAATAAGCTTAAAATAAAAAAAATAAACAGAAAAATGTTTATAATAATATCCTCTAATAATGTTATACTTGAACAAAATTTATTAAACAATATAATTCTTATAAAATTTAATATGTAATAATGACAGAATCTTTTTAAAGAAAAGCAATTATATTAAATTTTAATATTTTTCCCAATTTATTATTTGTTGTTTTATTGGCTATTATTCAATTGAATACCCTCTCTCTGCATCTAACTCAGAGTATAAGCACCAGATAGCTCTTTACATTTAGCTGCTGGGTTATTATACTTTAAGTTAATATGCTACTCATCATTTTAGTATTGAACCAAATTATGAAGTAGATTCTAAGCTACGAATTTGGCTTCATCGCTGCTGAAATCCTTAAGCTATTCTTTTTCTAGTCTCTACAGCTCAATTGCAGTTTCCAATAGAAAATCATCAAGTAGTAATTCAGCCAGATCATCAGAGTAGAAATTAATAAGTCTTCCACTCATCTTTGAAATCATACTCAAACCTCCAGGAAGATTTCTCTTCTGAGTGTTA
Organism: Oxytricha trifallax; assembly: GCA_000711775.1. Taxonomy (NCBI): domain Eukaryota; phylum Ciliophora; class Spirotrichea; order Sporadotrichida; family Oxytrichidae; genus Oxytricha; species Oxytricha trifallax. Next base: position 12,136 of record ARYC01025609.1, read on the forward strand.
TTATTAGAATTTGATATGTTCTAAGCTGCTTGCTCAACTCTTTTTAAGAGTGGCTCCACTTTCCTGTTGAGTAGGGCAACTTCATTTTATAAATCATATAGGTGCTCATTTGGATTGTCTCTCAGCTTCTTCAACACTTCCTGCTAGATTATTTCTTCATCTTGTAGCTATACTGCTCTTTGAATTTCCTGTTTTTAGAGTTAATCTAGATACTTAGTAGACTAAATTTGTTTCTTTTATGGTTAAGAGTTGAGTGCTTTGGGTATTGAACTCTTCACTCTATCCACTCTATAGGTTGGCTAGCTGCTTTTCTTTGCTGTGTTAGTGCTTCTTGCCGATTAATTTGTTCTAACAGTTAATTTCTCTTTGGTTGGCACCATATCTAACTCATCCTCCATTCTTTGCTCTTGCCTTTGACTGTTTTAGGTTTTACTACCTTGATTTCTCTCCATATTATTACTAGCACTGCGTATCTTATGAATAGCATCTTTGTCTTATTCGAATTCTTAAAGCTACTGTTTAAATTATTAACTCATTTAGTCACGTCTGTGCTTTTCTTAAAGTAACTCATCTTCTAAGGCTTTAATCATAGTCTCTTTAGAGAGAAGAGTTTAAGATATCAAATGTTGCATTTTAAGGTCTACTTCTCCAGTCTATGCTAAAAATTCGCCACTCTTATACTAATAACCTTGGTTCTGATTGCCAAGTCCAATCATAGACTTTTATGTTTTATGATCGTATTCAATGTCACTCTTAGCAATAGTGATATCTTTGCTTCCACTACCTCCATATCCAGCCATTTTCTACTTAATTTCAGCAGTAGCAGAAACTAACTTCTTTTTAGTTGGTGATAGCTGTTTCATTGTTTTCTTAATAGAATAACCTGTTGCTGCATAATTCTAAGGTTTTTAATCGTAAAGAGTGTCTATGTCTTTGTATATTTCAAATTTTGAACCGACTTGTCCGTTGCTCTTCAAAAATCCAACCTCCAATTTTAAAATATATTAAATAATATGCATATAATTTTCCTTCTTCGTGGGATTTATCAACAACTATAGATGCCTTATGAGCTGATTGATTTCTCATTAGTCTCTTACGCTCTTACTCCTCCTTCTGTTCTTGCTTTTTAGCTTTTGGATCTATGTTTATATCGAAGTATTTCGATGCTCTATTATCCATATTCCAGTCTGATTAAATAATTGCATTGTTATTATCGATTGCGATAATAGAAATATAATAAATTAATAAATATCACATAAAATAATGGTAGATCAAGTACGCTCATTCATGCAAACTGAATTCAAGCAAATTGCCAGCACCTACGAAGATTTCACAAGCATGAAGCAAACTCATTTGAGAGATGTCATGAAGAAATGCGGAAGTGACTTCGAATACCCCCTTGACAAGCCATTCGATACTGATCATGATAAATGCATTAATTAATAGTCATTATTTTATGATAACTTCAAGTATTTCGCATTGTGCTTGAGAAACCAAGTGTTCCTGAGCCCAGTTCTCAATGGCTCCAAAGCTGTCAGAAACTCAGTTCTAGGACTTGATTATTGAAACAAATCACAAAGAGATCATTTGGTTTATAAGTAATGGCAATTACTAAAAAACCATTGATGATAATATTTAACATTTTGATTAACATCCTTAAACTATATCCATTATTCATTTTTATAATCTCAATAATTAAATTAATCACACTGTCTCTCTTAGTGTTGTTAAACTATAATTAATTCAAATTATATAATTTGAACAAATAAATAAATAATGAGCATGCAATATGAAGAACACTGCCAACTTGGTTTTGGCAACAATTCTGCTTTCGATGACTTATATTATTATAAATTAGAATATTTAAATTTATATTATATTTTGGTTAGGACCAATCAAATGACAATAACTACGATGACTAAAACATGAGAAAATACGCAGATGAAGATTATGGCTAGAAGGAAAACAATTATTTATAGTAAAATTAGGATTTGCATCATCTGTACTCTAACGCTGCTCTCAAGATGAACTTTGATAAGAAAGTTAAATTCTACAAAAAAGCATATCATACACTTTCATTCAAATTGGACCATCCACAGTTATTTCAAAGTGAAGAACCAATAAAGGAATAATGTGATATAGAGATTATTATACTGCCAAAGCAGAAAGGCAAGGTGAAAAAGGGCAACAAAAAGAAGTAGTCAAATTTATTCGTACCTCCATACCTGAGAAAGATACCACAATCCGCTTAGAAGAAACAATAATAGCAAACTGATTCAGACTGGAATAATATTTTTATTATATAGGTAAAGATATTTTATTTTTAGATCACCGATTAAGTTAAATTAATTAATAATTAATAGTTCAATCCATTTCATAGTCAGTGACTGTTCCATCTAATTAAATCATATTGCTTTCTTCATCCTAATTATCTTATTACATAAACTAAGAATTAATCTGCTAATTATCGTAGTTGTCTCCCTCTCCATCGGATATCGAATCTTTCTCATACTGTTCATTATTCTGCTCTTCTGTGTATTTCTTGGTGTTTTACATGATGTTTTTGAATTTACTGCCTAAGTTCTTGGCTCTAGCTTGCTAACTTTGCTGCAATATCTCATTAATATTGCCTTTCTTCTGGAAGTTTAAGTCCAATTTTTGCTTTGATTAATACTGTGAAGTTGAACTGATTTAGCTTTAAGCATCATCCAGGTCAGTGTCGTCTCCACAATTGTTGCTATTATCTTATTCTCTTCCATATTACTCAATAGCATATTCTTGTTTAGTCTCTTTCTTCAATTTTTACAGATCAATAGCATTGTTTTACTGTTAATTATCATCATACTGTGAGGCTTGAACTTCATCATCAGATCCATTAGAGTCAATCACTATCATAGAGTCCTCTTAAATTTCACTTTTCACGTAATGAACAGATTTGCCATTTACAGATGATTTTTGGCTTTTGCCAGCTGCATGAGTGGACTCAGTTTTATCTAAGTTATAGTAAGTTTCCATCATGTTAAAAGCAGTCTCATCTCCCATGTTATTCGGTCTTTAATGAGGCTAGGGTGTATCAGCAAGCATTTAATCGAATTCATCATCAAAGAAAGTTAACTCAAGTCCTAAGCGGATCAGTGTCTCATATTTAGCTTTTTCATACAATTATCTGCTCATTATGACAGGAGGGATTTCTTGATAGAGACCAGTACTTACACAGTGCTCCATTAGTATAATGACGGAAATGGCATCATAAATATCAATGTCATTTTTATTCATAAGTCTAGCATGTGCCTCTGCCAAACGAATCAGAGACTCTAACATTCTCACAGTTTTTCGATCTTTACCCAAAGTAGTTAAGTTTCTCAGATATTAAAAGTAAGCTTGAATAATCATCTCAGCTTTTTCGGTGCAAACTGGGTCAATATATCTTTGAACATAAACGATATACTTTGATAGTTTATCTATGCTCCAGATCTTTTAATTTACCTCTTCTTCTTCATCTCCACGAGACTAAAAGATAAAATTAAATAAGATATTTTACTTACCAGAGCTAACTTAAAATTGATGGGTGGATTTATGTTTTCAAATAAAAAGAAAATTTTTTATAAAATTACTGCCCATAAATAAAATTTGCTTGAGCTAGATCTTATTCAGTAATACACTCATCAACTAAAATAAATACCATGTCGAATCTACTGAGTAGAGAAGTAGCAATACCAGTGTTTTGATTATTATCATATCTTGAATTCCATTTCTAAGTTTTGCATGGGTTTGTTGCTGCTATAATTGTAGCACGACTGTTTATTTTGCAAGTTATACCTCCCTTAGCTATACTGATAGTTTACTGCTCCATAGCTTCATGTATACTGCCTCTATCTTCAGGTCTAATCAGGGAAAATTCGTCTATACAGCAAACTCCGAAATCAGCAAGCACCAAGGCACCAGCTTCTAAAATATATTCATTTCCATCTTTAAATAAGGCTACTGTAAGACCAGCAGAAGTAGTACCAATACCAGTAGTCATAACTGATCTCATTGATATTTTTGAAGCAAAACTTAATAACTATGATTTTCCTGTTCCAGGTTCTCCGATCATCAGCATGTGAATTTGCCCTCTAATACGAGGGTCGTTCTCATGTTACTTTTAAACTCCGCCAATTACACAGAGTAGTACTCCAAGCTTTTCTGGGTATCTTTCGTAAATGTGAGGACATATGCTTTCAATAATTTCATTTTTACCTTCAATAGGACTATAAAATATTTGATTAAAATTAAATAGACTTACTTTCTCTCATGACTTTTCCAGAACTTTTGAATTTCAGCATACACTTGCTTGTTAATTTCTTTCTTAAAATCTCTTTTGTTTAATTGAATAACATGATTTGCTAAAAATGCAACTTCAATTTCTGGTCTCTCTGTTCTATTGAAAGGGGATCTCCATCTCTAAATGAAGATTCCTGAAATCATTACATCATCGCCTGGTTTGGCTCTATCAACAAGATCATCCTAAAATTCGATTAATTCATAAAATCTCTTACTTCAAAAATGACTATGGTTGATCTGGGTATAACTCCTGGTTTCAAAGTCTTATAAACTTCTTAGATTTTGATCTCTTGATAGTCTTTATACTGAGCTGTTCCATTTATTGGTACAAATTACTTTCCATTACATTATCCAATAGTTGTACCTTAAAACATAGGACCAGGATTTTGGCCGTTTGCCATTTATCTCTTCCTTGCAGCCATAAGCATATTATAGAATGGATTTGGCTTTCTTTCAACTTCACCACCACAGACAGGTGGCAGCAAGAATCTAGTGTATTCATAAATATCAGAAGTAGCTCTGTATATTTTCCCACAAAACTTGCAAGCAAAATCTTTCTTAGTCTCTCTGTTTTTGTTGTTTGAAGATCTAATTACTGTCCCTTAGATTACCATAAACTTGTTAATGTGGTACTGCCTCAAATTTCTGATCGTATCAAGGTAAATTTCTTTCAAGGGTGGCACATTAATTAATCTTATATCTAAGTGCTTTTTAGGAAAGAGAAATTATCTAAATGTTTCATCTTCACATTAGATTAGCTTTTGTTGCACATTGAAGAACATTTGCTTGATAAATTTTAGGAATTCTTTTGGATACTCATGAAATTTGGATCCCTCAAATGGGAAATGATACAGAAAATCAAGTAAACTATAAGACATTAATAAAATCAATGTTCTTACTCTAGATCTAATTCGAAGTGCAAGTTTGTTTCTTTGTTGGTTATTATAGCTTTAATCTCGTCTAGGTACTTATCTTCTAAGTAATGACAAATATCAATCATAAGTTGCTTCATTCTCATCGCATCTCTCTACTGTCTTTCCACTATCATTTGCTCTTCTTAATCTCTTGAGAATCTTTACCCCGTTCTAACAGGGGTATCATCGTCATCAAATCTTCCACCACCTCCTCCACTCCTCTGATTATATGCTGATTAAGGCGTTTCAACGTATCAAGTATTGCCCTTTTAGCCTCTCTGATTGGTACTCGTATTAATTTAAGTTGGGGACCCCAATCAAGAATCACCACCCATTATGCTGTCCTAGTCGAAATCAGTTTAATCGAAGTTATCATCAATTGCAGAAGCAACATCCGAAATATCGGGCAGGTCATCTGACATATAAGATGAAAATATATATTTTAATATTAAACTTCAAATTTGCTACTAATAATTCAAGCACACTTATTAATTTCTATAATTCACTTATTTTTATTATTAAAATGTATCATCATTTTAATAATAATTTTTCTGCTTTGGCAGCCCTGGCTTTGAGTTAAAAATATAATAAAATAAGTTGTTTTTAAACTCAATAGGTATTGGTTCTTCTTTATTTCAAAATATAAATTTAAATGAAAGCTAATCAGCGAATTTAACTTTATTTTGATCAATAAGAGGATGAATCGCTTTAACATAAAATTTTGAAGTTTAAATCATGAAAGTTTCATTATTAATATTAAATATAAATATTAAATCATTTAAAAATTTACAATGTTTTTAATGGTCTATAGGTAATAATTATGAGCTAAATATGATATTTTTATATACTTTAAGATATTTTAATTATCACTGCATTAATAATGCTTGAATTATAAGTTAAAATCCTAAAGAAATTATTTGGTAGATTGTATTAGTAAATAGTTTACATTCTGAGATTTCACTATATTAATTATTTACATAAGCTATTTTTTAATCATAACTTTATACTGATGAAATTTATTCATCATTTTATTAATTAATAATTTATCAATTTCTTAAATTAAACTTTTCATAAGCTTGTATATGTAATTAGAAATATGAATATAAATTTAATAAAATGAAAAAAACTCTTGATGCAAATAATCACTCATATTTATGTATTTCACTGGTGATATTTGCATTGTCAATTTTTAATGTGTAAGCAGTAGATTCTACAGTTTCTGGAAAAGTATATAACATTTCAACTGCCACTATGCAAGCTTACCCAAATGAAGTGCAAAGTCCTAAAGTTGACATCGTTTTCTCATTTATTTTAGAGTTAGAAACTGGAATAAAAATATTGTAAAGCATATATAGTGAGTAAAAGTAACAAATAAATATATCAAAGATCAGACTATGGAAATGTGAAGTTTGTTGACTGATTCTTTAGGATCCAAACAGTATCTGAATCTACATAATTCTAAAGATTGCCATCTCTTCCATGCAAATACATTTCTAAAATAAGTTATAAACTATTATCATATTTCTTACTTTTAAAACAAAAAGCATATCTTATGCACTTTTCTGGAACAATAATGCTTGGATTAAAGTTTGCATTCACATATTCTAGTTTAAAAAACTTATCTTCTTTGAAGTATTCAGAAGGGAATGGACCAGAAAATAAATTGTCTGAAAATCAAACCCAGAAGATTAAAAGATTAAATTTTTTATAAAAAAATTTTAATTATGTATAATTTAATAGAATATATTTTAGAAATAAGGAATCAATTAATATTATATTAATTATGTTAAGCTAACAAAATATTTCTATTCATTATTCCTGAAAAAGGTTTTTAAAATTGTTTAATTATATGATTTTAACATCTACCTATATATATTTAATCATAAATTAAGTTTTTCTTAAAATAATCATAATTTATTTGTTCATTTTAATTTCATTCTTAAATACGAATTATAATTTAAATAAAATCAATAGTTTATGATGATAAAATATTTATAGTTTTAAATTCAATAGCTTAAATATTTTCAGCTGCATTAAGTATTAATATGTCTCCAGTAAACTTATTTCTACTAACATCAACATATATCAGCGATTGTAATTGCGCCCACTATGGCGGTAGTCCACCACTAAATTAATTTGACTCTAATTCTATTTGCTCCAGATTCTTCATATTTAACCATCCATCAGTAACTGGAAGTTCCAAAGTCATTTTGTTGTAAGCTAGGTTGAAATATTTTAGCTTAATTAAGTTTGTTATTGAAGTCTCTATGTGCCCAAACATATCTAAATGTTGCATGTTTATCTCCTCTAAGTTTATCAATTATGACATGATTGAATTATTCCAGTAAAAGAGAGTGTTTGCGTGAACATTTGTCACGTTTTCATGTTCTCTTCCATCATTTGAAATAGTTAGATGCTTTAGGTATTTTAAGTTAGCAAAGGATTCATCAAATAATCCAACTAAATGATTTTCAAAAAAATGTAAACTTATGATTTAGCCCTTTCTATTGCATATAACTCCATACCATAGATTCTAACATGGATCATTATCTAACCAATTTTCATTATATCTCCAAAAGATACCATTCATTGATTGATAAAACTTCACTAACGCTTCTTTCTCGAGATCTGAAGTTTTATCAGCACAACCAGATTGATCACATGAAGCTAAGTCTGCATATTTATTGAACATTGCCTGCTTGGGTTCAAATATTATATAATTATTTGCTTCATTTTCATCACTACTCTCAATCAAACGCCCTTCTTTTGTAAAAATTTGAATGATAATAGGCTTTTCTGAATAATATCTCTCAAGAATAGGCACCTCGTAACTGATATTATATAGTTTAAAGCTATATATTCCCTCATCATAAAGAGCTTCAGATAAAAACGCATCTTAAATATATATTGATTGTGAAAATTAAACTGGTTATTCAAGAACTAAATTTGGGTACTCTCCTGAAGTTACAATATGCAATTGTTATTGGCAGAACATTGAATTTTCCAAGTTTATATATATTAAAATAAAATCATTTTTTTTAATTTAATATAATAATTTATTCTATATTAAGTTTTATACTAAACTACACGGGACTTATGTATAAACAGATGCCAGTTAGTCTTGATTAGTAGTATCAAATTTATTTCCAATTAAAATTTCATCTGGTATTTGTACTTTTACAAATGCATTTTATGGAATCTACTTTGTAGTTTGAAAATAAATAGTTATCGTATTTGTTTCTTTAGTGGTGCTGACAGGATTATAAATTTATGAGTCCATAACATAACCCTAATCTAATAAAGTAGCTGGCTCTACAGTAAAATTGAATTCATGACTTGCGATAAATGCAGTTCTATTAGTAGAATCAGTATTGTTAAAAATCTTTAAAACTATTGGTCCATATGATCCTGATCCAACAGGCATATCTATCCCAGAAATCTTTATTCCTATTGCAGAATAGAAAAAAGTAAGATTTCCTGCTGAGGAGTCCTATAATTATAATTCATAAGGTTTATGTAAATTACCTTTCTTTTCGTGTAGTTTACCATATTGAAAAATGTTATTTTATTGTCTATTAACAAGTTAAAACAAATGAACTATTACCTATAACTAAACATGGTCTGGCTAAAACTGTATACGTAATATTTAAACAAGAAATTTGAGAAGGAATAAGTGGCTTATCAGATTAATCTACATATTTTTGAAAATCAAATGTTAAATTCGATGTCTTGTTTATTCCAGTTTAATTTAAAAGAAATTCCAATAAAATTTATTTAATATATTAATTTATATTAATTAATAATGAATACTAATTATAATTTATTTTTACATTATTTGCTTAAAATCTAAAAAAAGCACATGAAGGCAGAAGTTTTTTATAACAAGAATAATCCCTATTAAGATTATTATTTTATATATAATATTTTTATTATTCAATATATAATATAAGGTATCCTAGAATTTGAGTTTACAAAAAATATTTCTGGGGATTAGCAATAAATTACAGTAACTAAGAGCAGCAACAATAATGCTTGGAAAGCACAAAAGTTTACTAAAATCTTTTTGGTATTTTAAAATAAAGATGTCTAAAAGCTAGATCAAATAATTATTGATGTTGGTGCTGGCACAAATATAATAAACACGGGTACTCGTTAGGCAAATTAGGAATAAAAGAAAGAGAAACATATCATTTAATGAGTTCGTTTAATATGTGAAAAGGTTAGTTCATTCATGTAAATCTAATACTAATTTATAGACATTCATTTTTCCTTCTACCGCACAAACTTTTGCCTATCAACGCTCATTCTCTTGCAGCTTCTTTTAATCAAATCTACTGTATCAATAGACAAGTAACAAATAAGATTATAAAGCTGAAGTTTCTTGTATTGCATCTTGATTTAACTACAATAAAACTCTCAACTATATCCTACGAATCAAATCACTAAACCATCTCCTAAGGGGTTATAATATGTTTGAATATTCAATTATTCGTTAAAATTTTCCAAAATCTTTAACAACTCTTATTTTTATTTGTTTGTTTAGTTAAATTGTAAATAAAACTTAGTTTTGATATATTGAATCTTATTCATAATGCATATCATCAATAAATGAAACTGCAACATAAAAATTCTGATTATAAAAAGTTGGTCGATCAACATATAAAGTTGATCGATCAACATATAAAATTGATTACAATCTTAAATGATAAAACTATTTATGATTAATTTTTGATAATTATTAACTTTTAAATTAATTGAAAGAAATGTCTAAACAGTGTAAAGATGACATAAAAATTTGTGGCGTTAATAGTTTAAGCCAAAATTTTCCTGTTTAAAAATCCATAATATCATAATAATATAAATGCTTGTTGCGAAAACTTATGTATTTATTATTTTAGAGAGGGAGGAGTTCCTAGCTACTTAGGCTGATTATTTATTCTTTTATTGTTTTTCTTTATTAATATATTATTTTAATTTATTCTTTTTCGATATCTTTATTATAATTGATTCAATATAATTATAATTTTAATGCTCTTTAGAGTCAATAACTATTTCATTAAAATGAAATAATAAAATATTTCTTATATAATTTATTAGCATTTTAAAATATAATTAGCATTATTTAAATTTATCCAATTGAATCATAATATAAAAATATATGAAGATGTAATGAATAAGAATTAGTCAAAGAGAAATATAGATAAACCTCAATCCACTCAATTACATCAAATTTAGTAAATTCCAAAAAATTAACAAGCCAGTTAAAGCAACAACTATGAATAATTGACTTATGAAAATCACAACCTGAAATATAATAGAGAATTAAACAGCAAAAATACTAATTATCCAATATAAAATATGGCAATTTAAAAAGAAAATACTAAGAATACTTCAAACATAATCACAGAAAGTCATTAAACTAAGGATTTCAACATTTAAACAAAAGAAAAGAATGAAAATATTCCAACTCGTACCAAATCAGCAAGTAGATTAGCAAATAAACATAAAAGAAGGCCAAGAAATATTTATAAATTATTTTATAATATAAAATAAAAAATATATTAATTTTACCTTAAGTTTTTACCAACCTACCTTATATATAAATCAATAGATATCACTTTTTTCTACAAACCCTTTAATAGTGAGTTCTCATAAAAATCATTTTTCTAATACTTTTTAATTTTAGGAACTATCTCAAAATAACACGTCATTGTTAATTACTGATTTCTTTTAATTATTATGACTTCTCAAAGATATTAAAATAAACAAATTATTTGATTTATTTTTTTTGTAAATAAATGTAATTTATTAATAATGAAAAATCAGTAAATTAAACTGTTATAGAATCACAGAAGAATGCAACAATAAGTAATTTTGATAAACTGGAAGAGATCAGAGTAAAATCATATGAAGCGTAGTAAAATATTAATCATTTGGCAAGGTTTATTTAGGACTAATCAGTTCTTTGTGCTTAAACATTTGAAGTAAGCACTATGAGTTTCAAGATACCCTCAAATGTTTGGGAATAAATCAAATCTTAGATCATAAAAGTCCAGTCTGATTTAATTATAAATACTTAATATATATTCATTTAGTATTACTCAATGATTTTGACACTTAATCGATGGAATGGGACACAATATTAGAAAATCTAGTCACAGAAGTCTAAAAGTACAAATAAAGATGCAAAACTATGAAAAATAAAAAGATTTTGTCAAATCTTAGAGCTGTTATCAATCAACACTTGATGCTGAATTCCACCAATCATTGAAAGACATAGATTAAGTATATGAGAAAAACAGGACGCAAATGTTTAGCATATTTGACTAAATTGAAAATGTTGCTGTTTCAGAACTCAGTAATGCAAGGAAAAAGCTAAATTATGAATATGTTGGAAATCTTTAAATTGCTGAAAGAGAGATGGAAGATGTTTACGATACAGTTATTTTGAATAAAAATTATTCAATATTAAACTATACATTCACAAAAAGTGGAAAGATAACAATCAAAGATTTAAAGTTAAGTGATAGATAGAACAGCTTTTAGTAAAACCATAATAAGCAAGATATGGAAAAAACAACTCCAAGAAGTTAATAACTTCAGTATAATACTCTTTTTAATTTTTTACAATTTGTTTCTTTTTTAACAGCTCTCCCAAAGAGGTAGATCTTAACCCTAGCAAAGAATAGAAATCATTAATTAGAGAGATAGCTCAACTAAACCAAACATTCCTCGATTACCTCTTGACAATATTAATAATAACAAATAAAATGCTTAATCATCAAGCCGAATTCCCCCTTTACCTCCTACCTTACCAAGCGAGAGAGAAAGACTCAACAGTTAGAGAGGTCCATTAAGCTAAAGAAGGGTGTCAGCAAGAGGTTAGAATTAAGCTTATTAATAAAATCAACAGCTTTCAGCCAGATAATTGGATTCAAAAAGATCTGTGATATCAGTTGAAGGACAAAACGCCATAGACATGGCAATGGCTAACCCTGTAATTCAAAGTGCAGTAAATGTAGAAAGTAAATTTGAAAAGCATCTTGAGGATGATTTCCCAGATGCTGAATAAACTCTAGAGTTTAATACTTAGAGGCTAAAGATGTTTCCAGATGAGTATGAATGTCTTTAAGCAATTGAAGATGAAGAGAAAAGAATTCTGGCTAAGTAGTATTTCTTCATAATACATGAGAGAGAAATCAAGAAATAAATAAAACAGGAGAAACAAGAGAGAAAACTAAGAAAGCAACTTAACCAATAAAATAATGTTCAGGGCATCACTCCAAGAAATAATTAAGAGTCTAATTCCTTAAAAGAATCTTCAGTTGACAGTGAATCGAAAAATGTTAAGAAACTGCACTCTTAAAGCTCTTCAATGATAAATGCTCAGTTAAACTAAACTCTAAACAACTCCTTCATATCTCTATAATAATAATTGCCCACTCTTGGAACAATTGACAGATAGAGAGCTCAGGAAAAGCAATACTATAATGATGTAAAATTGGATGAATTACTTGATGTGCCCATTGAAATAGATGGTTTGCTAAAGACAGCTACTGAAAAAGATATAATCCTCAGAATAGAATAAGAATTTGAGGATAAGAAAAAACTACACTAAGAAGATAGAATAGTTTTACCCTGGACCACTGGAGAAGATGACGAAAGCTAAAGAAGTGAGAGCGGTGACGGTTAAAAAAGTAGGATTTCTCAGGATCGTAATAAGAAAATTTACAATAATGGGGCAATTCAAATAATTGATAACAAGAATCAAAATAATGCTGGAATTGATTCAAGCGGAAGCTTTTCACCTGATTCAAGCTCCTTAATAGAGTAAAGCTTGCAGAAAGAATAAACCCAATCAATTATTCTTGACACTCCTGAAATGGACGATGAAGATGAGGTAGATAATTCTTATTAAGTTGACAATTATAATTCAAACCAGCAGTTGAAGCAAATCAAAAGAAATTCTAAACTTGAAGTTATAACTGAAAAATAAAGTGAATTTTCTAGCTCTATGAATACAAATAATAATAAGGTTAACTCTCATAGATCTATGATGAAAAATATTGACTGTCGAAATAATGACTTATAAATGTATAGAGTTTAATCTGCGAGAGAGACTCCATGTTCCAAAAATGTTGAATTTATAATCAATAAAATGAATATAAATTTATATTATGTTTTATAACAGACTTCAGTATATGATACCATCCTAAGAAATTCTTACAAATAGAAGTGGTAATAAGAGAAATGAGAAAGATAGAGATTTAAAATACAAAAAGAGAAGTTAGAGTCACAGATAACACCCTTAACTTGAATCAAACATTCCAAAGCACCAAGCAAAATTGACAAGACAAAAATCAAACAAAAATGAAGAAGAGTAAAAGATTCCCAGTTAGCAAAAGAACTAAGCTTTTAATTACTTTAATAAGAATGACTTACCTTCAAATAACTTCATGAGCATACAAATGAACGATCCGCAACCAATGACAAATCTAAACGAAAATCAAATCTTGCAACTAACTTAGCTTTCATTTTAGACTGTTGATAAAAATGATTCTATGAATATGAATATATAGCAGTATTAATAATATAAGAGTAAGATACATCAAAAGAGCAACTCACCAACAATGATATAGCAGATGAATCAATTCAGCAGCATTTAAAATCATTTTGAAGAGTCAAGAGCAAGTAGTTTTATGAATGAATCTTTTGAAGAAACCAAAGAGAAAGACAAATTCTTATACAGATCCTCTAGCGAAATTATGTTGAGGACAAGCACTGAGATGTACGACATTAATGACTTAATTGATATTAACCAAATACATATACCAATCAACATGGAATAAGTCAATAAGATCTAATAGAGAGAATCATTCTTACTTGATCACAATAAAGATAATCTTACCAAAATATAACTAAAATAGATTCTCAATAATAATCAAACTTCTCAGAATATCAACTAAGGTTCAGGGATGCTGAATTAAAATATAATGCTTAACTCTAATAGACTCGCTTTACTTAGCCAAAATCATTAAATGACAGCAAACATGATATAAAATTTCTTATAAAATTAGACACATTTGAAAATGCCTATCGAAAACGGTAAACTAATATCATATAAACCTAATTAATGTGAAAATTGTTTTTGTTCTAGATTACAAGGGAAGTTACTATAATTAAATTATATAAATCTATTAAGATATATCTGTTATACTTGCAAAAGACTAAATGCTAACAACGCAACAAACGGAAACAGTGTATTTACTTTATCAACTTTTACAGAAGATACACTTTCCTAGATGTTCCCAACTCAACGTAAAACAATTCAAATGCTTTAGAATTTGAACAGCAACTACTATACTAACTTTGCAGGTGTTCTTTTCACTTTACCAGGCGGAGGAGTAGTAAATTCAAGTGGTGTGATAAATGGAGGAGATACAAACAATTGCAATCCCAGTGGGTACTTGTAATAATGCTCAACTGTACCATCTGAGCCTGGACTTAGTAGTGGAGCTTGCATGACAATCAACGGCTTAAATAGCAGCAAATAAAAAAGTAACTTGGCTGGAGCAAACAATTTATCATAGAA